>CM074719.1:629225083-629370604 GCA_037306005.1 Rhinophrynus dorsalis | reverse complement strand
CCTATGTCTGCATATACACATTATATCATCTCAGTTCTATTAACCCCTTGATTTCATTGGTGACATCTCTAGAGGTTAAGGGGTTAATATACAGCGATGAAGAGTGATCACACTGCCTATGTCTGCATATACACAATATATCATCTCAGTTCTATTAACCCCTTGATTTAATTGGTGACATCTCTAGAGGTTAAGGGGTTAATATACAGCGATGAAGAGTGATCACACTGCCTATGTCTGCATATACACAATATATCATCTCAGTTCTATTAACCCCTTGATTTCATTGGTGACATCTCTAGAGGTTAAGGGGTTAATATACAATGATGAAGAGTGATCACACTGCCTATGTCTACATCTACACAATATATCATCTCAGTTCTATTAACCCCTTGAATTCATTGGTGACATCTCTAGAGTTTAAGGGGTTAATATACAATGATGAAGAGTGATCACACTGCCTATGTCTACATATACACAATATATCCTCTCAGTTTTATTAACCCCTTGAATTCATTGGTGACATCTCTAGAGTTTAAGGGGTTAATACACAATGATGAAGAGTGATCACACTGCCTATGTCTACAAATACGCATTATATCATCTCAGTCCTATTAACCCCTTGAATTCATTGGTGAGATCTCTAGAGTTTAAGGGGTTAATATACAATGATGAAGAGTGATCACACGGCCTATGTCTACATATACACAATATATCATCTCAGTTCTATTAACCCCTTGAATTCATTGGTGAGATCTCTAGAGTTTAAGGGGTTAATATACAATGATGAAGAGTGATCACACTGCCTATGTCTACATATACACAATATATCATCTCAGTTCTATTAACCCCTTGAATTCATTGGTGACATCTCTACAGTTTAAGGGGTTAATATACAGTGATGAAGAGTGATCACACTGCCTATGTCTACATATACACATTATATCATCTCAGTTCTATTAACCCTTGAATTCATTGGTGACATCTCTAGAGGTTAAGGGGTTAATATACAGTGATGAAGAGTGATCACACTGCCTATGTCTACATATACACAATATATCATCTCAGTTCTATTAACCCCTTGAATTCATTGGTGACATCTGTAGAGTTTAAGGGGTTAATATACAATGATGAAGAGTGATCACACTGCCTATGTCTACATATACACAATATATCATCTCAGTTCTATTAACCCCTTGAATTCATTGGTGACATCTCTAGAGTTTAAGGGGTTAATATACAATGATGAAGAGTGATCACACTGCCTGTGTCTACATATACATAATATATCATCTCAGTTCTATTAACCCCTTGACTTCATTGGTGAGATCTCTAGAATTTAAGGGGTTAATACACAATGATGAAGAGTGATCACACTGCCTATGTCTACATATACACAATATATCATCTCAGTCAGTGGATAAAACACACATTTCAGGGGATCCCAGTCACTCACTTCCCTCGGTGCGTTTCGTGGAGCCGATCTGCCTTTCTCTCCTCCATGATACGGCCCGGGGCTAATTCACTGGGAGATATTTGTACTGGAGAAGACACACTCTGCATTTCCCTACAGACTGCTAATAAGTCAGAGAGCCCAGCAGGACATGTAATGTACCAAAGGGATCTACATTATATGTGTACACTGCTCTGTACTGTCTGATCTCAGGGGTACACGTCTTCTGTGACAATGAGGAGGTGAGGGGGTTATATTAACTCCTGGATGACACAGTCGTTTGCAATGCTTTGAAAAGTAATGAGCCTGTGATGTCTCTGGCATCCATTGGGTTAAAGTGGAACTGTCTCAAAACAATAGTTTTCTGATTTTTAAAAGAGCTTTACAATCATCTATATGTTGTTTTTTTTTTTAACCAGTTTGTTTTTAATTTAAAGTGACAGCCACCTCCTATTTTTAGGTTACACCTTCTGTAGTGCAAAATGGAAAGTCACACTGCTATTTTGTTCATCAGCTCTGTTGTGAAGAGTGGTAACTGAGTATTTGTGGCCTTTCTGACAGCGTGAACACGTCTATCCAGTCTCTTCTGCCTTCTTTCTTTCATTAACAAGAACAACATCTGGCACCACGGTCAAAGTCATATATCACGTGTTTTCCCCATTCTAGTGATTGGTCAAACAACAACTAAACCTCTGGTCCATGCTCTTATATGTATGGTATCCTTTTGAAAGACCGCCCACTATTGGGCGACAAAGAAAACGGTGCATTAAACATGTCGTCGCAATGAAAAGGGTGAGATTCTGATATCACAGGCTTAAAGTGTTGCACATTTTAATTGTTAATGTTGAAAATGAAAACCTACACGCTGCACACTCTGCTCCATGCATTTCATCTTGCTCCTCTTACACACAGTGCATGTAGCTATCACACATCCAAGAACTGCTAGTGCTTACATCCATGTATATTAATACTTTGAACGTGAGTGTGGTTCTGGAGCAAGATGAAATTATAAGTTTCAATGTTAATTATTAAAATGTGCTATGCTTTATGCCTGCAATATCAGAATCTCACCCTTTTAATGTTTTTTTCAAAGACTTTATGGACAGGCACAGTGCTCCGTAGAAGTGGTGGAAGATTCAGTCTCTGACTTTCTCCTAACTTTATAGCCCTGTCATCATCCTCACTCTCAACTTCATCTGTATCTGAACAAGAGAAGGATATATTCTAGATCTACATCATCATCATCAGTCATCATTAAGTCACTGTAACAGTTTTTAAAGACACTCAGACCAGAGGTTAAAATAAAACACAGTTTTATTGAGTGAAAACAAGGAACACTACCCCCTAGGGCTAGAATAGGTAATAACACGTATATGGATAAGTATAATGGATGTCTTTGCAGGCACAATAAGGCTTGGTGCAATACTGGCATATAACTGGGAACAGTAGTGGCATAAGGGTTAAAGCCCAATGCAAGTAATCAGTCTCTGTTGTGGTGTGTGTAGCCAACGCCCAGTAGATGGTATAAACAGCCCAGTCAGTAGCGCAAGGTGGGAAGCACCTTAGCAGTGAGGCAGAACTGAAACACTTCAGGAACAGGCGATCAGCGGAGATACCCAACAGTCATTGCAAGAGCTGAATGGAACTAGAGCCACTAGCACCCCTTAGGTGCGGTAACGGAGACACAAACACTGCGAGAGCTGAATGAGACCAGAGCCAATGACACCCTTCCGGTGCGGTAACGGAGACTAACACTGCAAGAGCTAGAGGAATCGCCCAATAGCACCACGAGGTGCAACAACTGCTATTCTGTGCTCATAAGGTGGAAGGTGGAAGCACAGTTAACGGAGGCCACAATTGCTCTGCAAGTGTTAACGGAAAGGCTCGGTAGCAGAGGCTACAAGCTCAGCAAGTGTTAATGGACAGGCTCGGTAATGGAGGCAACAAGCCCTGCAAGTGTTCACGAACAGGTTCAGTAGCAGAGGCAACAAGCTCTGCAAAGGTTAAGTGGGTGATCAGTCTGCACAGCACTGCATACACAGTTCGGAATGTCGCCGGGCGACATATAATCAGGATCTCGCAGGAATACAGGAAGCAGGTCACGGAGCAGGAATGTCAGCCAAGCCGGGTCAATCACGGAGCAGGAGCGTCAGCCAAACCGGGTCAATCACGGAGCAGGAACGTCAGCCAAACCGGGTCAATCACGGAGCAGGAACGTCAGCCAAGCCGGGTCAATCACAGAGCAGGAACAACAAGAGTAGTCAGACGGGCCGAATCGGTACACAGGAACGCAGGAACACAGCAACGGATGCACAGGTACAGGAACACCACGAAAGGGCACCTGACAGGTGCCAGAGGCCCGGTATATGAAGCCCACCCTGGACGGGCTAACAAGCTCCGCCAATGAGAGAGCACCACAGCAGAGAGTGACAGGAGAATCACGGGAACTGTGATAGTCACCCTTGGAATCAGCATCGCCTGCCGCTTCTTCCCAACTATCCTTATATTCCTAAAAGCTTTTAGAGGTTTCAAACAATTTATTTTTACTTTCATAAGGTGTTTTGGTGCTTGTTTCTCTACTATCAGATGCAGCAGTTGGTTCAGCTCCTATGCCTTCCTCTATTACCATCATTAACATAATCCTGTGATTTGTTTTCATCTTCAGTGTTCTTCTTATATATTTTTTTTTCTGGAGCTGGTGGTGGAACTTTTGGTGGGACATTGACAAACTGCATCCTCCCTGGGAGGAGAGTGATCATCTTCATTTATTGCAATTGTAGCAACCATGGGTTCAGTTGGTTTTTGAACTACTACTTTTCTCCCACGTCACTGCACTGCTCCACCTCTCCCCCTCTGTGCATATGCTGGAAATTACTCTACTACCGTGTTTGTTTTTGGTCTCTACAGTACACAAATGATGGAAAATTATGTCTTGCCTTGACCCTCAACAAAATTCTTAATGTCATATGCTGTCTATCAAGTCTGCCCCAGTCACAAAGCTCATGTCAGGTTCCCAGTCAGCTATCTGTCACCTAATATATTTATTTATTTGTTTATTTATTTATTTAGTTTTTATTTTGTTTTTTTAATTATTTTTTAATTTATTTTTGTTTAAATTGTCCACCTTATTTTATCACACTCTGTCCAAAAAAAGTAAGCAAATTGGACCCCAGCTGCCTCTGTCTTGTCAGCCAGTCACACCAAATGTTGGGGTATTTGGAGTCAACCTCCTTCCTCCCTTGTCTCCCCCAGAGTTACCCAAGACTCCTGTAATATAGATAACAAATGTTCTACCTAAAAGACTCCCTAAACTAAGCTTCAATTCCCCTTCATTTGCCTATCTCCTCTAGCTCAAAAACATGCTGCTCTCTCCTCTCACAAACACAGAATGACTGCTGTGAGACCTGAAACCATATTATATGTCTGTAATAAAACCAGGGAACATTTTTACTTCCCATTGGTTTCAATGCAATGAGCTAGGCTAAAAAAGCAGGAAAACAGCACTTTTCTCTGGAAATTATTCACCATGGTAACATCATTAAGAATTTGCTCAGCAGGGGTTCTAACAGACAACAAGAAACACCCTGTCACTTCTGCGATGGAATTTAGAAGTGATTATATAGCTGTAGTATCTGTAATAGTATTACCAATCCTTTATAGTGATCAAGTAGTAATGGATATTTTTGAGGATGGATGTATATTTGCCTGCAGTAAGGGATCTATTGGTGCTTGACTTTAAAAAAAACAAAAAACAGTGATGTAAAGGGGATGTTTACCCCCTTCACAACTTTGGCTAAATTATTTCAGTACCAATAATAACTAATGGAAAGTATGTTCTTTTTTTAAAAAAAAATCTGACAGTTTGAAGAAATTGTAAGTTTAAGTGTACCTCTGTTCCTACTTCCGGCAGACAGTGCTGACCGGATCTGTACCATAGTCTCAGCTTCTATCCAGCCTCCTCCGATGACGGACGCTGTCTGTCTCTAAGCTGGAGGACTTTCATTGGCAGAGATCGATTTCTGGCCAATGAGAGTCCTCCAGCTTAGAGACAAACAGCCTCCGTCATTGGAGGAGGCTGGATAGAAGCTCAGAATGCGATACAGATCCAGTCAGCACTGTCTGCTGGAAGTAGGAACATTTATTCATCTAGATTCATTTAAATCCACATTTTCATAATTTTTCTTCTGTTTGAAGAAACTTAAATTGTCTTATAATTGTCTTAAGTGGACTGGCCAACCATTTGGGATCAGTTATAATAAGCTATATTAGCTCTAGATTTCTGAAATTAACAGAATCTGTATATATTTATTGGGAAATTGTTATATTTTTCCAAATCGGTGTAATACAGTTATATAGTGTGGGTTATCTATATTTTTTTTAAAATAGATTTTATTATCAGATTGCTCCATACACATCTCAAATACAGAAAAGTACATGTATAATCGTTCAAGTACAGCAGAAGTATGTAGACGTTTGTAACAATGAAAAGAACATATGCAAATCAATAGGGCGCACAGAGCCAACCTGAGGTTTTTATTATTATTTTAACCTCCAATAACCCAAACTCCTAAAATCTAATCTAACTTAAATCTCATTATACCCCCATTCCCAGTGAAGAAACCGACAGAGTGCCCTTGTTTTGACGAATAAGATGAGCCATTAGCTTCCCTGCCTTATCCCCATTTTCAAAGACATTTTGTTTCAAGTAAAAAAAATGCCGAGCACTTAATTCAGACAATTTTATAGAATATCTTGAGGAGCAAGAGACAAAGTTAGTATAAGAGATTGAATCCCCCTTTTCCACAAACTGTTTTTCCGCCTCAGAAGTCTAATGTCTCTGCCTCTCTAGTCTTAAGTCTATTTTACATAGATATAAGGGATAATAAGGAGCCCCTTGCAGTCACTTTGGCAGCTTCCCAAACAATGCCTTGAGCAGCAGTGTAAACATTTTTGACAAAATATTCACATAGATCGTCTCTATGTTTAGACACCAGATGCATATTAGTCAACCACACGGGACTAAGCCTCCACACCCTAGATTTAGGTCTCTGGTCTCGCTGTAGAGTCAGTAATAGCGGGGAGTGGTCGGAAGCTACCCTGATTAGAAAACAACAGTCTGTAACCAAATTCAAAGTCAACTGGTTAGCGAACACATAATCTATTCTAGATAGTTTTATAAGTGGCCGAGTGGCATGAGAACTCCCGAACCCGCGGATAGAGAGTCCTCCATACATCTATGAATCCCATGTCACCTATGAGACTGAGGAAGGCATCTCTATGCAATTTGGAGTCAACAGCCGTCCCACCTAATCCATCCAAATTAGAATTGGTTGCTATATTAAAGTCGCCCATACATACTATATGGTGGTGTGGTTTGTCAGATATATATATGAGTATGTCTATAAGGATTGAAGGGTTGAAAGGTGTCAGGATATAAACATTCAGTAAAACAAACAGAGTTCCCTGTAATTTACATGTTAAGAAGAGGTATCGTCCCTGTGGATCTGTCTTGAGGTCAACGAATTCAAATGAAACTAGTTTAGTAATGAGAATGGAGACCCCTCTGGCATATGTGGAATATGTGGCATGATAATGACCTTGTATCCATTGCCTTCTAAGACACAGAACTTTGCTTGCAGCAAGATGGGTCTCCTGCAACATGACCACCCCTGGAGCTTGTTTCCTGACGTGGCTTAAGACTAGGGATCGTTTCACTGCATCATTCAATCCACGCACATTCCTTGACAAAAATTTACAATTTAGTATTGACATTACAGATGTAAATATTATATGTTATATCCCTGGCCATACGGTGGGGCCCGCTGGGGGCGAGGAGCGCCTGGCCCAGAGGAGAGAGAAATCCCTAAGCTAACTACTGACCCAACCCCTATCCGAACATCCCACCCTATCTCTATCACCCCCAACATGACAGAGATTTTATCCCATAACCAACCCATTCCCGCGGCCTGGCAGCCAAAACATCCTTCCATTCCCTCCCACCCAACACACATAAACCAATTAACTGGTGATGAAGCAGACCATGTGCAATCCCACCCACACCCCCCACCTCCCACAGCAGTAGAATAGAGCAAAAGTAAATACATCATCACTTCATAGCAAATGTTGAAAGAAAACCTAATGACAGTACCACCACAGCCCCCCCCCACAACAGAACATCCCCCACCCAGTAGCAGAGCAACTCCCTCCGGAGCAACCAGATATTTCTCCCACTTATTCTCCCCGTCTTAGCACCTCCCGGGCGGGTCGGAGGCGTCATAAAATATATGGACAGAATACAACAGCTGCAAGGAATCTGGGTGCCAAATCATGGCAACACAGCATCAGACCACCGCCCAAGATATGCAAGACAATACCAGTGGAGGGGTGGAATTCAGCATCAATACTGCCTCGCATCCACATCACACAGGAGCCATGTCGCCATGTCATGCTAAGTTCAGCTTCCTCCCAATTGTACCAGCAGGAGAAGGACCAGTCCAAATGACCACCATGCCCCCCGGGATCCGCTTTAGGGGTCAGCGATAAAGAGGGATACTAGATAGATCAAAGCTCAGGAATTTAGGGCTGTGGCAGCAGCGCCATGAAATGATGAAACAATGAAAGGGCTTTAGTGAGTATCCACCCATTCTCTAGCCTCCGATTCTGACTTGAAGGAGATGGTATTTCTGTCATGGACAACTCTCAATCTAGCAGGAAGCAACATAGAATAGGAGATATTTTTCTCTCAAAGTTTGCGCTTCATCTCCCCAAACTTGCGTCTCTGGCGTTGGACATCAGCCGAGAAGTCTGGATAAAAGGAGATTTGTTGACTTTCAAAAATAATTTGACCTTTTATCCTGGCCAAACGAAGTATAGCATCACGGTCCCTGTAATTCAGGAGTTTGATAAGCATCTGACGAGGAGAGGATCCAGGGGGTCTCGGGCCTGTCGGCAATTGGTGCGCCCTCTCTATAGTAAAGGATGGAGAGAGACCCTCCGTGCCAATGTGTTCTTTTATCCAGACCTCCATGTATTGCTCAGGGGCACGACCCTCTCAACCTTCCAGAAGCCCAATTATACGAACATTACTGCATCTAGACCTGTTTTCAAGATCATCCACTTTAGATTGTAGAGATCGTACTTGAGTCTCTAACTCATCCACCGTGGTAACCACAGGAGGAAGTGTGTCCTCTACAGTAGAGATATGTTGTCGAACATCAGTGATGCTTTCATGCAGGTTTTGTTGGCCTGCACGTAAGAGGTTAATTTCCACCCGCACTGTATCAATTTTGTTGGTCAAAACTGCCTGGCAGGTAGCGATTGCAGACATTATTTCTGCAAATTGGGATTTAGAATCATCCTCCTCAGAAGCTGAGGATTCCGCCAGCGAGGCCACCGTAGAAGGGGCCTCCAACATGGCCGTAACCTCCTCCGCCGCCATAGCTCTTCTAGCAAATTTACTTGACTTCTTCTTGTATTCTGATGTCTTTTTAACCATAGTGGGTTTGAAAAAGCAAGTGTAGGTCAGATCAACATAGATTAGATTCAGTGTTGGGTGGATAATTGTTGTAGGTGTAGACAGGACCCCTCAAAGTTCAAATGACACACATAACTTGTCTCATAGTTTCACACTTAAACTGAAGTAAGTGAAGAACTGCCAGAGTCTTGAGCTTGGAAACTCAAATATACATGGGGCAGAAGTGGAAAACATATATTGGAGAGCCAACAAACAAAGGAAAATTGCTCCACTGAAGGTAATGATAGGCTTATAAATAAGACCTAGGAGCATTGGCCACAATTGGAGGCCAGGACAGCATCAGTAGACTTTTCAGCCACCTTCATATCTTTAAAGTATAATGCTGCAGTAGAAGGGTAAGTAGCAGTAGTTTGAGTAGGCCAAGAAACAAAGAAGATTCAGAAATGACACGCAGCTTGACGCAATATCCTATATACGGATGAGAATGTGCAATTAATCCTCTGTATAATATACACAGGGCAGAGGAGGGGAACATATATAGGTAAGATAACAAACAGGGAGAGTCTGCAATCCAGAGGGAAGCAGTAGTGTATATAGTATCCACAAAACACTTGCCCGGATTAATATGGCAGATAGGAAGGCCTATTGGGGAGAGAAGGGGTACTGGGACAGAAAACAACAAACAAGATGGCGTGCTAAGATGGAGAAGGGGTATTAATATATGGGGTCAGAATCTGCAAATACCAAGCTGGACCAAGCTCCCAAATGAGTCACTCACTGGGGGTAGATCAGTTCCATATAGTGGCCTTATGCAACGGGACACATTGGCAGATTGCCAGAAGTCATCAGATCGAAAGACAGAGTGCCCAACTCACCCCGGTAATAGAGAAGGGTTCCTTCGGTTCCTCCTCCCGCCGTCACAGCTTATCTCTGTAGAGTTCGTTGACACGGCTGCCACACTCCCGCACTCTCCAGGGAGTCACGCAGCATCAATCCGGGAGACTAAACCACTGTCTCCTCCACCAGTCTGTCCTCCCGCCGGGCCGAGGCAGCACTCACCAAATATATAAATGTAGGTATCCCCAGGCAGCTCCTTAGTCAGTGGACATAGATCCAGGGAGAAAAAAGCAGAAAAATCATTAGTATTTCGTAGATGACAGTGGATAGGCAGAATTAGCAGCGGAGCCCCTCCACAATGCGTCCGCTCAGTATGGCTGCCAGGCCGGGTTATCTATATTAGTAAATATAAGTCTTGGTATTCCTAGAATAATGTTTTGTGGTTCTGGGAAGATTATAATAGCTAATATTTGATCTAGGAAATCCTTTGTATCCAGTTATTAACCCTTTAACCGCTATTTGTCTGTTGTTAGTGGTGTTTTCTTTGGAATTCTCTGTGCAGATACCAGGCTTGTCTTTTGTAAATTAGAAGTATTCACTTTCAATAGATAAAAGAAACAATTCTGGGTGTGGCACCTATTTTATATCAGTGGATTAACCCTTGGAGTGCCTATAGGTTTTATATATGCTGCTATAGTCAAAATTATGATATTTGTTGCATGAAATTGGTATACTTATTAGACATATGTTATTGGATTAATTCTAAGTAGATTATTGGTATAATCTTTGATTGACTATATTACTTGCAATGTATATGTTTTATTCAGAAGGTATGCAATGGTTGAAATCAGTATATAATTAAATTATAGTGATTAATCTGGGATTCTATTCCAGTTATTCCCTAAATGTGATTATTATTTATATTGGTACAAGGATAATTGTTAGAGGAATTATTTTAATTCATCTCACAATACACCTTACGTCATAATTAGCATAGTCTATACAGTTTCTGGGGCAGAGGGTATTCATAGACACTGCTGCCAACTGTATTATATTAATTGTAAGGATCAACCAACCTTTTCTGTACAATTATTGTTATTTAATACCTCTGAATATACCTATGTGTGGTTAACCCTTTCACTGCTGGTAATCCTCATGGTAATACCTGTGGTTTGGTTTCCTATGTATCTATTGTAATTGCTAATCACTCATATATTTCATTGTTGCTGATACTTGTTATATATATAGTATATTGTATTTAATAAATTATATATATTTTTGCACAAATATGAGGGATTGATTATTATTATCAATTCTTTACTGTGAAGTAGTGTGTCAATACATAATAAAGTATAAAGTTCTCAAATTATTTTATATTGTCATTTGCCTATTTAAGTGAAGACATCCAATCTGAGTGGTTCTCTTGTTTTAACCCTTTGGATACTTTTATATAAATAGTCTGACATGATGTGAATCTTCCCCTGCGGGCAGCACGCTTCCATTCGCTGCCTGCTTCCTTCCGGGTATGGTACTGCCCTTTGAGGACCTTCAGATTCTCACAGGGCATTACCATTGGCTGGAGTCGGTAGGTCCTGAAAGCCAATTGAAGGAATCTGGTGGCTAATGCAAGTGTGCCGCCCGCAGGGGAAAATTCACATCGTTTACATGTTTCCTGATAATGCTGAAAATGTGGGGACTTGTCTTTTTAAGAAAGTAAGTGGCATTTTAAAATCGGATAGCACGGGGGAGGGAGGGAAGGGCACTGGCAGGCTTAATTTTTTTTTAAATAAAAAACTCTCGAGTATAGTATGCACCCCCCATTTGACATAAGGTGAAGTGGGTAAAACTGTGCGTATTATACCCGAGATTTTACGGTAACTTCTATTCAAATTTGGCCAGTTAATATACTGGTTGTTACGTACAGTGTATACATATATACATATTCTTACTGAATCCTACTGAATCCTTACTGAATCCTGGTTATCCCCAAAAATTCCAGACACTGCTGTTGCCATAGATGGATACTCATGCTTTAGAAAAGACCGTGCAAAGCGAGGAGGATGTGTAATCATTTACATACAGGAACCAATAAACTTTACACCTCTAAATGACTCTCATAACTCTGATTCTTATGAATACATAACTGGCAAAATTTGTCTTCCATACTTAAAACAAATCATAATTGTTGGCATCTACAGACCGCCAAATACCCCAGCACATTCCCTTTCAGAGATAGTGCAACACCTAATGGAGATTGCCACTCAAAACAAGAAAAGCGAGCTGGTGGTTCTTGGAGACTTTAATATTAATTGGCTAGATTCCAGGAATGAAAAATATTGTTCATTGTTTAAAACATTGAACTTATCACAACAAATATCTTCCCCTACTCGCATAAATCTTAAAACATCCAACCATACCCTGCTAGACTGGATCCTCTCATCCTGCACAAGCAGAATCCAAGATTCAGGTGTACTAGCAAATGTGTTTAGCGATCACTCCATAGTTTACTGTGTCCGCAAAATAAAACCAGTCAAGTCATGTTCCAAAGTCATACTCACAAGATCATTTAGAAAATGTAACCTTCAGTCCTTCCTAAATGATTTAAAAAATTGCTCATGGCATAGAATACATCTAATACCTGACCTTGATTCAGTGATTGACTTTTTTAACTCAGAATTCCTACAGGTCTGTAATACACATGCCCCACTAAGAATGCTCAGGCTTAGGGGGGCACATCTACCACGGGTCTCAGCTGACTTGATTCAATTATACAGTTTCAAAGATTCTTTATGGACAAAATTTAAACAAACTGGCTCCCCTCATGATCACACTATATATAGGCAAGTAAGGAATACATGTACAAAACAAACAAAACTAGCAAAAGCACAATATTTTACTATTAACTTGGACAATAACATTTCAAAGCCAGCCAACTTTTGGAAGGTTATATAAAACATCTACAACCCACCTAACCATTCTCACCCATCAAATATAACAATAGACAAAGAAACCATACAGTGCCCCATAGCCATAGCCAATGCATTTAACAGCTACTTTGTTGGATGTGCCACCACACTGATTAAACAAAACAAAGGTCACTCTGAAGTTCCACCAAGTTCAGAACAGTCACTGGCACCTGTTGCCTGGTCCAACAGTGCAAATGAATTCAATTTCATGCCAGCAAATGAAAGAGAAGTATATGATCACCTCCTCAACCCAAAACTGAAATCGCAATCGAGCCCTGACCAACTACCAGCAATTTTACTAAAGCTCAGTGCTATGGTCACAGCCCAACCGATATCAACTTTAATTAATGCCTCTTTGACATCAGGGTATATGCCCAAATCCTGGAAGGTGGCAAGAGTTGTGCCTATCCACAAAAGTGGGGATAAAAATGTAGTATCAAATTACAGACCGATATCTCTCCTCCCCACTTTATCTAAAATCCTAGAGAAATGTGTACACGTGCAACTACATAAATATTACCAACAGACCAGTTTCTTCACCCCTCTTCAATCAGGGTTTAGACCAAACTACTCAACAGTCACGTCTCTTCTAAAAGTAACCAATGATATCCAGACTGGCATGGAAAATGGTGAACTCACTGGAGCTATTTTCCTAGATTTCGCTAAGGCCTTTGACACAGTAGACCATAACATTCTTATCAGCAAACTCCAAAACTCAGGATTGGGTAATAATTCTCTAAACTGGTTCCGATCCTACTTATCAGACAGAATGCAGTATGTGTCAGTTGCAAACAATGACTCCCTTCTACTCAAAATAACAAGTGGAGTTCCCCAAGGCTCCATTCTTGGCCCTCTTCTATTTTCTCTTCTTATAAATGATCTGCCCATGGTTTACAAATCATATTCAGTACACATGTATGCAGATGACACCATAATCTATGCTAAAAACTCAAGCATATCACAACTTGAAACCGAATTACAACATGATTTCTACAAAGTTGAAAGATGGATAACAAAGAACTAACTTTTCTTAAACACAGACAAAACGGTCACAATGATATTTAGCACAAAGCACAAACTGCGTAATCTCGACAATATCCACCTATCCATTGTAACAGAGTCTAATCATAAATTGGCCCCAGTAGACTCCTACAAATATCTTGGTATGTGGCTTGACTCTAACCTCAATTTTGGTCACCATATTGACAAATTAACCTCTAAACTCTATCCCTTTTTATCACTTTTTAGAAACAAATCATGTTTAAGTACCCTGGTGAGAAAACGTATTGTACAACAGATGCTGCTGCCAGTCATAGACTATGGTGACGTAGTGTATGCTCCAGCACCAGAAATCCATCTCAGTAAACTTGACACTCTATATAATTCATTATGCCTCTTTATCCTCCAGTGTAACTACACTACCCATCATTGTGACATGCTTAAAGAACTAAATTGGCTAACACTCAAATCTAGACGTACTCTTCATCTTTCTTGCTTAGTACACAAAAAACTACCACACTCCCTGAACAGTATGATCACTCCAGCTCTCCACACTAACTATAACCTCTGCTCCACTACTAACAACTCACTGCGTGTACCACAATACAAGAAAGAAGCAGGACGATCTGCCTTCTCCTTCAGAGCTCCACAAATCTGGAACAATCTGCTGGAAATAATCACATCTGCACCCAGTCTAAAATCCTTAAAAGAAAATGTTTCTTTATATCTAAAAGCAGTGTATAACTGTATATAATCCCATTTTTTAATAAGTGTGTATATTAATGTTTATGTATGTTTGTATATAATGTTTCACAATTAGTGTAAATATGTAGTAGTTTGTATATTATTGTAATGTCCAGTTTATACAGCATAAAATGTGGACAAACTGTATACTAAAAAAAAAACAAACAAAAAAAAAAACTGACGGCGCTACCACACCATATCATATAAGGAGCTAGATCACTTTTGCTTTAGTCTTTTGTCTAGTTTGGGGACTTGAAGAACCCACTTTATTCCTTGTTGCTGTCCATACCTTATTCAATTGGGATCTTATTTTGAATTTATATAGTACTAGTTGAACAGCCCGTTACACGGGCCACAGTGCCTCTGGCAGCCAGTTGCGGGGCAGTCACACGCAGTGGAGACTGCCCGCGCCTCGGCTGATACAGAGTTGGACGCTCCTTCGGAGTGCCCAGCTTTGTATCAGCTGCAGCGCGGGCAGTCTCTACTGCGCATGACTGCCGCACGCGCAGCAGTGTCTACTGCGCATGTCGGGCGTTACACACAACTTAGCGAATTATTATATAGGATATGTTAGGGTGTATATGTTATGGCGTGCTAGCAATGTGAGTTAATTTTTTTCTTTGCTTACACATATATTTTCTCCTACTCATTCTAGCTGCTTTTTTACCATATTTCATTTCTCACTGTTATAAACGATATAGAATGAAATGCACTTAAATCTTAAATCTGAACATTTGGTGATTTTGTAAAGGTTCTTAAAGACATAGTGTGTGACCTTCTGTTTGGGTTGTGTGTAGGGATGGGTGAAAATTTTCACCTCAAACTGAAAATGGTGAATATTGGCACTTTCCGATTAGCGAATAATTTCCAGTGAAAAGTGCCGATTTTCTGCTTTTTCCCACCTTTTCTGCCCATTGAAATCAATGTGAAGAAAAGTTTTCTACAGCCATATAAAAGGCTGTCAGGCTGTAACAGCAGCCATTTTGTGTTTTTGAGAGGAGAGAGCGGCACCTTTTTTGAGCTAGACAAGACAGAGAGGGGAATTGAAGTTTAGTTTAGGGAATCTTTTAGTAGGACATTTGTTCTGTGTAAGTGTTTATTAGAGGAGTCTGGGGGCACTCTGGGGATAAGAAGGGAGGAAGGAGGTTGACCCCAAATACTCCAAAATTCCATGTGACTGACAGGCAAAACACAGGCAGCTAGGGTCCTATTTGCTTGATGATCTTGCTGTTATTGTCTCTGTGCTGGGTGGGGAAGTCTGAGGAAAGACTTTGTTGGTTTTGTTTTTCAGTTAGAATTTTTTTTTGGACAGACTGTGATAAGACAACAGGGTGGACAACTTAAAAAAAAAATAAAAATAAAATAAATAAAAAAGAATAAAGAACTAAATATATTAGGTGACAGTGACAGTGTTACGGTTTTCTGACACTCAGACCAGGGTATGAAGTAAAAACACAGTTTTACACAGCAACCGGAACAGCAGGCAGAACCGGAACGGTAACTGGAACAGCAGACAGGCCGGAATAGCAACCGGAACAGCAGGCAGAACCGGAACAGTAACTGGAACAGCAGACAGGCCGGAATAGCAACCGGAACAGCAGGCAGGACCGGAACAGTACTGGAACAGTAGACAGGCCGGAATGAATCACAGAGCAGGGTCATCAGTCAGAACCAGGTCAAGTCACGGATCACGGTCATCATCCAGAGCCAGGTCAATTCACGGAGCAGGGTCGTCAGCCAGAACCGGGTCAAATCACGGAGCAGGGTCATCAGCCAGAACCGGGTCAAATCACGGAGCAGGAACAGGAGAAGAGTCAGACTAGCCGGGTCAGTACACAGGAGACACAGGAATATGGCAACAAGGCGCAGCAACAGGAACACCACGAAAGGGCAACTGACAAGTGCCCAAGCTCCAGCATATAACGGCACATCCTGGGCGGGCCAATCAGTCTCCACCAATGCACAGGTACATCATGTTAGATTGACAGAAAGACACGGGGACCGTGATAGACAGACAGCTGACTGGGCTTAGGCAAGGCATCATGCAGCTCCATCAGTGTGTTGTGTAGTGTAGAGTAAAAAAACACTTAATGTCCAGAAAACGCACAAGGGGAAGGGGAGGGGGGAGCAGTGCAGGGACGTGAGAGTAAAGGAGTAGTTCAAAAACTGACTGCAGCAATGGTTGCTGAAGAATGTGCAATCAGTGATGATGATCCCTCTACTCCAAGGGAGGATGCAGTTTGTCAAGGTCCCACCAAGCACTCCACATCAGTTCCCCACCACAACTACCATACACATCTGCCACATTGTAGGTTGTATTTCATTTATTTTTTATTACTTGACATCATGAATATGTGTCAGTGTCACTTAAGCAGGAAATTAGTCCTGTGGGCAAAGGACAAATGCACTCTGCATGCTAACACATTTTCAAGGCATATGATGCTGTAGGACTCACAACTTTGACTTTCAGCCACTTATTTCTAAACTTCAGCCCTCACAAGAAGTAACATTACAGTAGAAAATGTAGTACCTATTAGAAATGTAGGCGAAAAATGTGTTGAAATAGACGGAGATTGGCCACTTGCCGCCCTGCTCCATCTCAGGTGGCTCGAAGAACCTTAGGCTAGGTTCTCTTCCTTGTTCCTGGTTCCAGTGTTTCAGTGTCAGCTCCTCGGTAGTGGACTGTATCATTCTCTCCACCCCTGACCCCAGGGTAGGATGGGAAAGTGCTTATTTGCTATTATTTGTATTATATCTTTCAATAAAGTGGTGTTGATCTTAACTGTACCTGTCAGAGTCTTTATCTGTCTAAGCTTTTGAATTTTGAATTGTTTTGATCAGAGTTTAATTTTTATGTTTGTTAATTTCATTTGTACTTATTCTCTGTGTGCAATATAATATGACCTATATGATGATTAACAAGTTAAATATATATATATATATATATATATATATATATATATATATATATAAAACAACAGTTTTATTGGTAGAGCACTCACTTAAATTTTCATGTAGATAATCCAAAAAACAAACCGGTCTTTTTCGTGATACAGTCTGATTTAATCAACATTTTGGCTATGAATTTAATATGGAGATTCCATTAGGAAGATTTTTTCATGTAAGTTATATTTTGATGCATTTATACGTTGAATTCAGGTAATTGTCTATTATTATTTTATGTTTTCTCTTTCCCAGTTCACAGATGACTAATTTATATAAGAATTTTTGATTGGATAATTAAGATTTGAATTGAGCAATTGAATGGATTACATGTATAGTTGTGAATGTTGGAGGGAGGTTATGTAAAGTTTTAGGGGGGTACTGGCCAGCTGAGCAGGTATAAGGCTGAAACTGACTGCTGTGGTTCGGGAGGACTCAGTTACAACCTCTCCTGCATGATCACAGTGTGCTGATCATCAATCTTTGATATGCCAGGACGGTCATCTGTCCTTAAAGGGGAACTTTCACCCCTTAATAACTAAATCTCCCCTTACTGCTGACCTGGCGACTAGCTGCTTAGTAGCGCTAGTCGCCAGAAATCTTACCCCGTTCTCAAGATTTTGGCGTTTGAAAGGATCAGGAAGCACGGACGTCTCTTCACAGTGACGTCCGTGCGCCTGCGCTGTCAGTCCCTTGTCAGTCCCTTGTGCACCTTGTGCAGACGTCCGTGCTTCCTGATCCTTTCAAACGCCGAAATCTTGAGAACGGGGTAAGATTTCTGGCGACTAGCGCTACTAAGCAGCTAGTCGCCAGGTCAGCAGTAAGGGGAGATTTAGTTATTAAGGGGTGAAAGTTCCCCTTTAAATTACGTATTCCTATGACAGTCACAGAACATCACCAATCATTTACTGGTTAATCATGACAACACACAGAGACAGTAGGAGGTGGAGATGCCTCCTGGAGTAGGTGGGTTTTTTGGAGATGTTGAAAGTGATGGATGATTAATGAGTTGTGATAGGGAGGGGCAGTTAATGAAAATGAATGCAGCCTAGAAATGGCTTGAGTTGTGAAAGGAGTGAACAGAAAACAACCTTTAGAAGAAGGCATGTGGTGAGAAGGAGTGTAGAGAGAGATGTAGGGGGTGGCTAAGAGGAAAGAAACTTAAAGCAGAGGTGAACAATTTTGTAGGAAACATGAAATATAATGAGCAGCAAAGAGAGGGATTTCAGGAACAGATGAGAAGGGAAGGTGTCTGGGAACAAGGGTAGTATTCTTGTAGGGATTTTCCTATTAGGTAAAACAAGGGTATTCTCACTGCTGAGAGATTTATATTTCAGAGTTATTACAGTTTAAACCCATGTTTTCTTACATTAGCAGTGTCCTCTAGTGTTCAAATTCTAATTAGATTTCCTGTTAGATTGTAATGGAGAGGAAAGTCAGAAAAGTCAGAGACATACAGTTCTCCATAGAATGTGATAGAAACTGCTGAGTTACTTCCTGTCAGTTAGAACTATCACGAAGAAAACACAGTAAATTCATTTCCTGTCAGTTAGAACTATCAGAAAGTAAACACAGTAAATTCACTTCCTATCAGTTACAACTATCAGGAAGTAAACACAGTAAATTCACTTCCTGTCAGTTACAACTATCAGGAAGTAAGCACAGTAAATTCACTTCCTGTTATTTAGAACTATCAGGAAGTAAACACAGTAAATTCACTTCCTGTTATTTCGAACTATCAGGAAGTAAACACAGTAAATTCACTACCTGATTATTTGAACTGCTATAAATTTAGAATAAAACATCTGACAGCAGTGGGAGTGACCTATAATATACGCGTTTTCATAAATAAAAGTTTACTGCTCCTTTAAGTCTGAAACTGTAAGGTATTCCAGGTTCTTTGATGCAAAGGGTAAAATTGTAGTGTAGTTTGAAAAGAAGGTGAGGTTGCATGCATGTTTGAATGAGGTAAAGTTGCCACCTTTTCCTACAAAAAATACCGGCCATAGCTGTGGGTTGGTGAGGGCGGAGTCAAAAAAGGGTGGAGCCACAAAAGGGGCAGAACCACTCAATGTTGCATGACGCACTCTCTCTCTCTCGGACTAAGCACTCTCTCTCAGACTAAGCACTCTCTCTCTCTCTCAGACTAAGCACTCTCTCTCTCTCTCTCAGAGTAAGCACTCTCTCTCTCAGAGTAAGCACACTCTCTCTGAGTAAGCACACTTTCTCTCTCTCAGACCACGAACACTCTCTCTCTCTCAGACTAAGCACACTGTCTCAGACTAAGCACTCTCTCTCTCTCTCAGACTAAGCACTCTCTCTCTCTCTCAGACTAAGCACTCTCTCTCAGACTAAGCACACACTCTCTCTCAGACTAAGCACTCATTCTCTCTCTCTCTCTCTCTCTCTCTCACTCTCTCTCTCTGTCTCTCTCTCTCTCTCTCTCTCTCAGACTAAGCTCTCCCAGGCCAGTGTGGTGAAGGATGCCCTACACACAAAAGTGATCAGACCTCCCAATTAAGCCTTTGAGGCCTAGATGGGAATTAAACACATTTCCAAGCAATTTGTTGCATGTCACTCTAGTTCCCAAGGAGGTTAATGCAGAATACCTTTGTAAAAATGTCACACACTGCCTGCCCTGTCCTCCTCCACACACTGCCTGCCCTGTCCTCCTCCACACACTGCTTGACCTATTTTCCTTCTCACCCTGGCCAGCTCTGAACACAGAGCTAGTTCCAACATCCTCCCTGGACCCCCGTGGGTATAAGCTTTGCAAATTGCAGCCCTGCCATTGTACCTCACCCAGGTGCCACTGCAAGGCTAGTTTCCAGTAGGCTTTCTTGAGATTCCTCATCCGTACAGTCCCTAAGGATCCCGAGCACTTTATAATGACACCACATAGTCGGCTGAACCAGATAACACGTGCAAGCCGGACCTGGAAGTGAGAGCACGGGAGTGGAGAGTCTGACAGAAGCAACCTGTATTTCCACTGGCTGGACCTAGTGTTACCGGAGTAACCAAGTCTGCAGACTTCCGGGATGTACAGTGCTGTTCGTGTGCTTGTTAGCACCCTGTGTGTCTATTCTTGAGATAGATGCACAAATATTAATTAGTTGTTCATGTAACATTTTCTCCTAATGCAAATCAAAGGGCTATAGGTATAAAGTGAAACGTGAAGCAATATGGACTAGTCCCCGCTCAGTCGCCTCACTCCCCTCCCTGGAAGCACACAAATACCGGCTTTTCAATTGCCGGTATAATAGTCATACCGGTACCGGCTCCAGTGAGCCAATTACCGGCTGTACCGGTAAAATACCGGCCGGGTGGCAACCCTAGAATGAGGTAAGAAAGGTTCCAGTAGAAAGTGAGAGATTAAACATACTAGTAAGGGAACAAGAGTAGCTTAAAAAGAATTGATATTAATATAGTTTGTGTCTTTATTATATGAGAATAATCATTCTCTTTTTTTACAAAACAGATTCCAAATCTGCTCACGAATTAGTTTCAGCTTCATACCATAAATAAGTGGATTTAGCATGGAGGGAACAAGGATGTACATGTCAGACAGAATAATATGTATGTGGGGTGGAATCTTTTTACCATATCGGTGCGATAAAAAAGAGAGGATTGCCAAAGTATAAAAACTTAAAAAGATACAGATATGAGGAGTACAGGTGCCAAATGCCTTGAGGCGAGCTTCTTTGGATGGAAATCTGTAAATTGCATAGAAAATCATGGTGTAAGAGAGGGAAATAAAAATGACATCAAAGCCTAAAATGGAGAATGCCACCATCAAGCCTAACACACTATTGACCCGAATGTCATCAGCTGAGAGCTTCACCACGGCCATGTGCTCACAGTAAGAATGGGCTATAACATTGGTTTTGAAGGAGTGAAATAACTTAATCAAAATGATACAAGGGGCCATCAGAATAATTGCTCTGACAATCAGTAGAATGCCCACTTTGACTATTAATCTACTGGTGATTATGGAGGCATATCTGAGTGGCTTGCAGATTGCAATATAACGGTCAAATGCCATGGCTAGCAGTAACCCAGATTGAAAGCTTGTAAAGGAGTGAAGGAAGAACATTTGGAGTAGACATGCATTAAACTGAATGTGTCTATAGTTGAACCAGAAGATAGACAACATTTTTGGGGCTATGGAGGTAGGCAGAAGAGAATCATTGGCTGCCATCATTGAGAGAAAAATAAACATAGGTTTATGGAGCTTGGAGGATGTTGGGATGACAATTAATAGGATGATGTTCCCCAGCAAGGCAATGATATAGAATATACAGACAAACATAGAGATCCATCCGTGTGCAGTCTCCAGGCCTGGAATCCCAACCAAGATGAAAAAAGCTGGATAGAAATTGGTTACATTATTTCTAGTCATGATCTTCAACAGGAGTCCATAAATTCTGCACCTGAAGATGTTGTCTTTAGTCAATTGTACTGGTGTCAGCATGCAGTTGTACAGTGTTTTGTACCTGTAAACAGATGACAGTAAAAGAGTATATTTATTATTGCTTTCTTAATAAAATACTTGATGAGTCTGAAAAATTATGTGGCTGTCAAGATTAACCTTTGTCATAACATTGAAGACATTTACAATTAAGAATGAAGTAGGTAAACAAAACATTTCTGACTCCAAAAGTCAATCTGATATCTCCCTGGATCAGCATCCTTGCTGCATTCCAACCAGCTCTGGTATTTTTCTATTCTGTTCTGATGTAGGAAGGTATCAAATACATTTTCTAAAAAGCATCTAAATGATTTACAAACACAGTTTCCCAAGTGACAAAACTGTGCATCATTACAGTACTTTCAGTAAACCATATCTGCTTTTGTTTTAGTCAAAAAAACACCGCTCCTTTAGTCTTAAAGGATGCCCTCCTGTTTGTTTGCACTACTCTTAAAGTAAATAGTAGCCCAGAGAGTTCGTTGTATTTAATTTGAATATTAGTCCGAATTTTTTGGGAAGATTTTCGTTGACAAACACATTTTTTTGCTGATATTATGCCCCTTGACCCCTTAAGGACTTTGTGACATACTATGACCGTCACGGTCCTTAAATACCTAGAAATACCCAGAATTCCATGACGTACATGAACGTCCTTGGTCCTTTAGGGACCGCACCCTCATGACGTACATGTACTCATGGGTCGTTAAGGGGTTAAGTGAGTACTTATGTTGATGTTGGAGGTCAGAGGTGTTCTGGATGCCCTGTGAGTCCTGCATCTTCAGTGAAAAAATAAATAAACGTTTAAAAATCCACTAAAACCCAGCTGTCACCATCCCTGCTGCTTCTGCCTAAAAAAAAATTAAATAAAAACAACAACAAAAATGTTAATCGCGTTTGGGCAGTTGCGGAAAAATTGAACAGCACTGGCTCTATATGGCCCTCCAGTAATCTCAGCCAATTAGTATTTAGCTGGAGGGGTCACAGATAAGTGTAATGTCTCATTTTTAAAAGGTCCAATGTACTCCCTCTTAAGGTTTTTGTTATTTATGTATTTGAAAAACTTTTTTTGGTTTAGTTTTGCTCTTCTTTGCAATTTGAGTTTCATTATCTATTTTTGCTAACCTAATTGCCTTTAAGCAATTTTTGTTGCACTTTCTGTATTTAAAGAAATAATGTTCTGTTCCTTCAGACTTAAATAGTTTAAAGGAGCAGTACACTTTTTTTATGAAAACACCTATTTTATAGAGCATTTCCTGCTGAATAAAAAAAGGTCACTCCCATCGCTGTCAGATGGTTTATTAAAAAACTATAGCAGTTCAAATGATCAGGAAGAGAATTTACTGTGTTTACTTCCTGATACTTGTAACTGACAGGAAGTGACTTTACTGTGTGATTACTTCCTGATATTTCTAACTGACGGGAAGTGAATTTACTGTGTTTACTTCCTGATAGTTCTAACTGACAGGAAGTGACTTTACTGTGTGATTACTTCCTGATATTTCTAACTGACGGGAAGTGAATTTACTGTGTTTACTTCCTGATAGTTCTAACTGACAGGAAGTGAATTTACTGTGTTTACTTCCTGATAGTTCTAAATGACAGGAAGTGACTCAGCAGTTTCTATCAAATTCTATGGAGAACTGTATGTCTCTGACTTTTCTGACTTTCCATTAGAATCTAACAGGAAATCTAATTAGAATTTGACCACTAGAGGGCACTGCTACTGTAAAAAAAACATGGGTTTAAACTGTAATAACTCTGGAAATATAAATCTCTTGGCAGTGGGAGTACCCTTATTTTACTTAATAGGAATATCCCTACAATATATGTTTTTTCATTAAAAAAAGTTTACTGCTCCTTTAAATGCCTTTTTTCTTTGCCATTTCCTTTTACTCATTTGCATTTAATCACATTGGCTGTGATCTACTTCTTTTGCATTTGGTCTCCACTAGTATAAACTGTTCTATATATTCCTACAACCTAAATTTAAATTCTGACCATTTGTCCTCATTATTTTTGCCTTTCAATAATGTATGCCAGTCTATGTGTTTCATTTTAAAGTTAGCTTTTTTTTTTTAAAATTAAGCATTTTGATTGAATCTGTGCAGTTTTGCTTTGTCAAACTGATCCCAAATGTAACCATGTTGTGACCACTAAACATGCGCACAATGCTGCTTCCCTTAGCACTCTGACAGGTTTCATGCTTCCAGTTGATATACGGATAGGTAAAATCTCCCATAATTACAATATACCCAAAATGTGCAGCTTTCCTCATTGGCAATAACAATTGGGCCTCAACATACTTACCAGTTTGGTAGTTTTTAGCATATACCCACCAACACTTTTTTTTTTACCTTGTATGCCACAGTTACCCTCAATTTCTACCCACAAGGACTCCACATTATGGCCTTTTTCCTCACTAATATCACCCCTTAAAATTGGATTTAGCTCTGTTTTCAAAGATAAGCGCACCCCTCACCCTTTTATATTAATCCTGTCTCTCCTAAACAGGGAATAGCCCTCAATGTTTACAGATCAATCATGTGTTTCATTCCACCACGTTTCAGTTATATCAATTATGTCCAAATGCTCATTAACCGCCAGCAATTCTAGTTCCCCATTTTATCTACCATACTTTATACATTCACCAACATACAATTAATTTTGATATCGTTACATATTTTACCCACTAATTGCCTTTTATCTACATCTTCCTTTAAAGGGGAACTTTCACCTGAAAAAAACTTTTTACCATCTGTTGAAACACATAACCAGTATCAGGAAACGGTATGCTTACGTTTTATTTTCCAGTGCTATTAAAGATATTTGATTTTCCAAGACGAGCACTTCCGCATTCAGCGGCACAGTGCATCTTCGGCACATCTCTCAGGACTTCCCAGCACTATTACAGCCTCCTCCCACCTCCCTCCCAGCTGCCCCGGCGAGCGCGTTCACATTTCACTTCGGTGTGGTGTGAACGGCTCCTACCGTTATAGAAAGCTACAATTGGCATTATAATGAGGTTGCAACCTCATTATAATGCCAATTGTAGCTTGCTATAACGGTAGGAGCCGTTCACACCACACCGAAGTGAAATGTGAACGCGCTCGCCGGGGCAGCTGGGAGGGAGGTGGGAGGAGGCTGTAATAGTGCTGGGAAGTCCTGAGAGATGTGCCGAAGATGCACTGTGCCGCTGAATGCGGAAGTGCTCGTCTTGGAAAATCAAATATCTTTAATAGCACTGGAAAATAAAACGTAAGCATACCGTTTCCTGATACTGGTTATGTGTTTCAACAGATGGTAAAAAGTTTTTTTCAGGTGAAAGTTCCCCTTTAATAGCAGTCCCTCCCTACTGACTACATTTATCACCACCCCTTCTTCACCCCTATGGACCCATTTCCTATCTACCCCATTTTTGCTATCTATACCCTCACTCTTTTCTAGTTTAAAAGCTCCTCCAACCTTCTCAGCATTCACTCCCCTAGCACAGTGGCTCCCTTACCATTTAGGTGCAATCCATCTCTTCCATATAGATTGTACCCAAGAACAAACTCAGCCCAGTGCTCTAACAACACAAATACATATGTGGTATCAAAAGAGACCCCTACTTATGCTTAAAAATGGTATATCATATGCATGGGTGTTCTAAATGATTTAGAGGAAAAATATGGTTGTCCAAATATGTACTAAAAAGGCCCAAATTTCTCTTGTCCTCCAGTGTAAAGAGACCTAATCACTAAAGGGTTAAACACCTATATAAATATACATAATTTGTACGTGTCCCCTATATTGCACTTGGAGCTGGATTCTATTACAGGTGATAATTTTATCTCTACTTTTATCTCTGGTTTTCCCCATAGACTTCAATAGGAAAATGTCTGATAAAATGGGTGTTAACATTTAGCACCTGCAATAGAATCTAGCCCTTGGTCTGTTCCAGAATTGCTCCACTTTGCATTTATACATGTGGCCCAATGCAGATTACAGACACTGGCTCTGCTTGTCTGCAGTTGAACAATAATAATGATGCATTAACCCTTTGAGAGCTAAAGGGAAACAGAACACATTGCAAAGGGTTAAATGATACATTTATCCTATACAGGGATGTAAAGGGTTACAGCACACAGCAGCTTATCAAACAAATAAAAACTTCCTCTGACTGAAATGAAAATTTTAACCCCTTGAATACTAAAGAGATGTCCAGTGCCATGTTTTGCAATTCGTTGGAAACGACTAGCGTTGAAGAGGTTAAAAATTCCTATTTAAATCAATGACAATTTTTTAAAAAATCTTTTCCCATTTGTTCTGTCCCAGAATTGCACCAGTTTTTTCTCAGTGTATCATCCTCCCCGACTGCCCTCAGTTCAGGGGAAATTCTGTACATTTTCTGGCCGTTAGGAGGACGGTGCGTCCGGTCTGGAGAGATATTAGACTTATCCAGAAGTACCGACGGCAGCCAATCAGGGGACTGACTTTGGGGAAATGGGTGGAGTTGCTCTAAAAATGTTTTGAGCAACTGAAACACAACTAGCATACAAGAGATTAACCCGCTGTGTGCCAGAGAAGTAACCAACGTATTGCATAGCCGTGTGTTGGATGCCTCTCTGGAGCTCAAAGGGTTAATTGCTTCTTAGATGAAAAAAAAATACTCCTTTTCTTAAGTATACCAAACGTACAGCTTCTTGCGTACTATACACACAATTTTGCCTCTCGTCAATGCATGTGAAGAGGGTGGGGGGGCCGTATTATACACGAGAACAAATAATAATAAAAACAGCTGTGCACATTGGATCTATGGTATTGCCCTATCAGGACCTTGTGGTTCGTGCAAGACACTGCCATTGGCTGGGCAGAGGAGGTCCTGACAGAGCCATGCTGGAACCCTGGTACCCTGTCAGGATGGTGCATTTGGACTTCGGAGCCGGCGAGGCAGCGATGGGTAAGCGGGGGGGGGGGGGAGGGAAGAAGGGAAATTTGGCATTTTTTGTGTGTGTTGTCGAGGTGCAACAGGGGAAAACAAGGGTGTGTATTATACATATCGCTCTTGTTTTCCCCTAAAATATTGGGTATAATAATATACACCTGTGTATTATACCTGAGATTTGACAGCATTTTTACCGTTATCTGAACTTCCCCGGGTTCTTTAATTTCTTGCAAATGAAATGTGTGGGGGCGGCCTGTGTTGCGAGGTCTGGGGGTGGTGGTCGGGGATGTGAGTGTAGCCCTTTAAGTGTAAGAGGGGTCTAATTTACGTTCTCCCCTTATCTTATTTCCACCACAAAGGTTCTGTCCCTGTAAATAAGGTTTCACATTAATATCCCCCTGGATCCACCGCAGACCTTCTCACATCAATGTCCAGCTATAGCATTAACCCCTGCAATGCATTGGAGACATCATTCAAAGTGTTAACCTTTTGAGTGCCAGAGGGGTACGCAATGCATTGCAGAGCAAAGTGTTGCGCACCCCTCTGGCACTCAAGGAGTTAATATACATTGATGATGAGTGATCACACTGCCTATGTCTACATATACACATTATATCATCTCAGTTCTATTAACCCCTTGAATTCACTGGTGACATCTCTACAGTTTAAGGGGTTAATATACAGTGATGAAGAGTGATCACACTGCCTATGTCTGCATATACACAATATATCATCTCAGTTCTATTAACCCCTTGAATTCATTGGTGAGATCTCTAGAGTTTAAGGGGTTAATATACAACGATGACGAGTGATCACACTGCCTATGTCTACATATACACAATATATCATCTCAGTTCTATTAACCCCTTGAATTCACTGGTGACATCTCTACAGTTTAAGGGGTTAATATACAGTGATGAAGAGTGATCACACTGCCTATGTCTGCATATACACATTATATCATCTCAGTTCTATTAACCCCTTGATTTCATTGGTGACATCTCTAGAGGTTAAGGGGTTAATATACAGCGATGAAGAGTGATCACACTGCCTATGTCTGCATATACACAATATATCATCTCAGTTCTATTAACCCCTTGATTTAATTGGTGACATCTCTAGAGGTTAAGGGGTTAATATACAGCGATGAAGAGTGATCACACTGCCTATGTCTGCATATACACAATATATCATCTCAGTTCTATTAACACCTTGATTTCATTGGTGACATCTCTAGAGGTTAAGGGGTTAATATACAATGATGAAGAGTGATCACACTGCCTATGTCTACATATACACAATATATCCTCTCAGTTTTATTAACCCCTTGAATTCATTGGTGACATCTCTAGAGTTTAAGGGGTTAATACACAATGATGAAGAGTGATCACACTGCCTATGTCTACAAATACGCATTATATCATCTCAGTCCTATTAACCCCTTGAATTCATTGGTGAGATCTCTAGAGTTTAAGGGGTTAATATACAATGATGAAGAGTGATCACACGGCCTATGTCTACATATACACAATATATCATCTCAGTTCTATTAACCCCTTGAATTCATTGGTGAGATCTCTAGAGTTTAAGGGGTTAATATACAATGATGAAGAGTGATCACACTGCCTATGTCTACATATACACAATATATCATCTCAGTTCTATTAACCCCTTGAATTCATTGGTGACATCTCTACAGTTTAAGGGGTTAATATACAGTGATGAAGAGTGATCACACTGCCTATGTCTACATATACACATTATATCATCTCAGTTCTATTAACCCCTTGAATTCATTGGTGACATCTCTAGAGGTTAAGGGGTTAATATACAGTGATGAAGAGTGATCACACTGCCTATGTCTTCATATACACATTATATCATCTCAGTTCTATTAACCCCTTGAATTCATTGGTGAGATCTCTAGAGTTTAAGGGGTTAATATACAATGATGAAGAGTGATCACACTGCCTATGTCTACATATACACAATATATCATCTCACTTCTATTAACCCCTTGAATTCATTGGTGAGATCTCTAGAGTTTAAGGGGTTAATATACAATGATGAAGAGTGATCACACTGCCTATGTCTACATATAGACATTATATCATCTCAGTTCTATTAACCCCTTGAATTCATTGGTGACATCTCTAGAATTTAAGGGGTTAATATACAATGATGAAGAGTGATCACACGGCCTATGTCTACATTTACACATTATATCATCTCAGTTCTATTAACCCCTTGAATTCATTGGTGACATCTCTAGAGTTTAAGGGGTTAATATACAATGATGAAGAGTGATCGCACTGCCTATGTCTACATATACACAATATATCATCTCAGTTCTATTAACCCCTTGAATTCATTGGTGACATCTCTACAGTGTAAGGGGTTAATATACAATGATGAAGAGTGATCACACTGCCTATGTCTACATATACACAACATATCATCTCAGTTCTATTAACCCCTTGAATTCACTGGTGACATCTCTAGAGTTTAAGGGGTTAATATACAATAATGAAGAGTGATCACACTGCCTATGTCTACATATACACAATATATCATCTCAGTCAGTGGATAAAACACACATTTCAGGGGATCCCAGTCACTCACTTCCCTCGGTGCGTTTCGTGGAGCCGATCTGCCTTTCTCTCCTCCATGATACGGCCCGGGACTAATTCACTGGGAGATATTTGTACTGGAGAAGACACACTCTGCATTTCCCTACAGACTGCTAATAAGTCAGAGAGCCCAGCAGGACATGTAATGTACCAAAGGGATCTACATTATATGTGTACACTGCTCTGTACTGTCTGATCTCAGGGGTACACGTCTTCTGTGACAATAAGGAGGTCAGGGGGTTATATTAACTCCTGGATGACACAGTCGTTTGCAATGCTTTGAAAAGTAATGAGCCTGTGATGTCTCTGGCATCCATTGGGTTAAAGTGGAACTGTCTCAAAACAATAGTTTTCTGATTTTTAAAAGAGCTTTACAATCATCTATATGTTGTTGTTTTTTTTAACCAGTTTGTTTTTAATTTAAAGTGACAGCCACCTCCTATTTTTAGGTTACACCTTCTGTAGTGCAAAATGGAAAGTCACACTGCTATTTTGTTCATCAGCTCTGTTGTGAAGAGTGGTAACTGAGTATTTGTGGCCTTTCTGACAGCGTGAACACGTCTATCCAGTCTCTTCTGCCTTCTTTCTTTCATTAGAAGAACAACATCTGGCACCACGGTCAAAGTCATATATCACGTGTTTTCCCCATTCTAGTGATTGGTCGAACAACAACTAAACCTCTGCACCATGCCCTTATATGTATGGTATCCTTTTGAAAGACCGCCCACTATTGGGCGACAAAGAAAACGGTGCATTAAACATGTCGTCGCAATGAAAAGGGTGAGATTCTGATATCACAGGCTTAAAGTGTTGCACATTTTAATTGTTAATGTTGAAAAGGAAAACCTACACGCTGCACACTCTACTCCATGCATTTCATCTTGCTCCTCTTGCACACAGTGCATGTAGCTATCACACATCCAAGAACTGCTAGTGCTTACATCCATGTATATTAATACTTTGAGCGTGAGTGTGGTTCTGGAGCAAGATGAAATGATAAGTTTCAATGTTAATTATTAAAATGCGCTATGCTTTATGCCTGCAATATCAGAATCTCACCCTTTTGATGTTTTTTTCAAAGACTTTATGGACAGGCACAGTGCTCCGTAGAAGTGGTGGAAGATTCAGCCTCTGACTTTCTCCTAACTTTATAGCCCTGTCATCATCCTCACTCTCAACTTCATCTGTATCTGAACAAGAGAAGGATATATTCTAGATCTACATCATCATCATCAGTCATCATTAAGTCACTGTAACAGTTTTTAAAGACACTCAGACCAGAGGTTAAAATAAAACACAGTTTTATTGAGTGAAAACAAGGAACACTACCCCCTAGGGCTAGAATAGGTAATAACACGTATATGGATAAGTATAATGGATGTCTTTGCAGGCACAATAAGGCTTGGTGCAATACTGGCATATAACTGGGAACAGTAGTGGCATAAGGGTTAAAGCCCAATGCAAGTAATCAGTCTCTGTTGTGGTGTGTGTAGCCAACGCCCAGTAGATGGTATAAACAGCCCAGTCAGTAGCGCAAGGTGGGAAGCACCTTAGCAGTGAGGCAGAACTGAAACACTTCAGGAACAGGCGATCAGCGAGATACCCAACAGTATTGCAAGAGCTGAATGGAACTAGAGCCACTAGCACCCTCCTGGTGCAGTAACGGAGTCACAACACTGCAAGAGCCGAATGGGACCAGAGCTAATAGCACCCCTTAGGTGCGGTGACGGAGTCAGAGACACTGCAAGAGCTAAATGGGACCAAAGCCAATAGCACCCCTTAGGTGCGGTAACGGAGACACAAACACTGCGAGAGCTGAATGAGACCAGAGCCAATGACACCCTTCCGGTGCGGTAACGGAGACTAACACTGCAAGAGCTAACGGAATGCCCAATAGCACCACGAGGTGCAACAACTGCTATTCTGTGCTCATAAGGTGGAAGGTGGAAGCACAGTTAACGGAGGCCACAATTGCTCTGCAAGTGTTAACGGAAAGGCTCGGTAGCAGAGGCTACAAGCTCAGCAAGTGTTAATGGACAGGCTCGGTAATGGAGGCAACAAGCCCTGCAAGTGTTCACGAACAGGTTCAGTAGCAGAGGCAACAAGCTCTGCAAGGGTTAAGTGGGTGATCAGTCTGCACAGCACTGCATACACAGTTCGGAATGTCGCCGGGCGACATATAATCAGGATCTCTCAGGAATACAGGAAGCAGGTCACGGAGCAGGAATGTCAGCCAAGCCGGGTCAATCACGGAGCAAGAGCGTCAGCCAAACCGGGTCAATCACGGAGCAGGAACGTCAGCCAAACCGGGTCAATCAAGGAGCAGGGTCGTCAGCCAAACCGGGTCAATCACGGAGCAGGAACGTCAGCCAAGCCGGGTCAATCACAGAGCAGGAACAACAAGAGTAGTCAGACAGGCCGAATTGGTACACAGGAACGCAGGAACGCAGGAACACAGCAACGGATGCACAGGTACGGGAACACCACGAAAGGGCACCTGACAGGTGCCAGAGGCCCGGTATATGAAGCCCACCCTGGACGGGCTAACAAGCTCCGCCAATGAGAGAGCACCACAGCAGAGAGTGACAGCAGAATCACGGGAACTGTGATAGTCACCCTTGGAATCAGCATCGTCTGCCGCTTCTTCCCAATTATCCTTATATTCTTAAAAGCTTTTAGAGGTTTCAAACAATTTATTTTTACTTTCATAAGGTGTTTTGGTGCTTGTTTCTCTACTATCAGATGCAGCAGTTGGTTCAGCTCCTACACCTTCCTCTATTGCCATCATCAACATTATCCTGTGATTTGTTTTCATCTTCAGTGTTCTTCTTATATGTTTTTTTTTCTGGAGCTGGTGGTGGAACTTTTGGTGGGACATTGACAAATTGCATCATCCCCGGGAGGAGAGTGATCATCTTCATTTATTGCAATTGTAGCAACCATGGGTTCAGTTGGTTTTTGAACTACTACTTTTCTCCCACGTCACTGCACTTCTCTACCTTTCCCCCTCTGTGCATATGATGGAAATGACTCTACTACCGTGTTTGTTTTTGGTTGCTACAGTACACAGCTGATGGAAAATGATGTCTTGCCTTGACCCTCAACAAAATTCTTAATGTCATATGCTGTCTATCAAGTCTGCCTCAGTCACAAAGCTCATGTCAGGTTCCCAGTCAGCTATCTGTCACCTAATATATTTATGTATTTGTTTATTTATTTATTTATTTAGTTTTTATTTTGTTTTTTTAATTATTTTTTAATTTATTTTTGTTTAAATTGTCCACCCTATTTTATCACACTCTGTCCAAAAAAAGTAAGCAAATTGGACCCCAGCTGCCTCTGTCTTGTCAGCCAGTCACACCAAATGTTGGGGTATTTGGAGTCAACCTCCTTCCTCCCTTGTCTCCCCCAGAGTTCCCCAAGACTCCTGTAATATAGATAACAAATGTTCTACCTAAAAGACTCCCTAAACTAAGCTTCAATTCCCCTTTATTTGCCTATCTTCTCTAGCTCAAAAACATGCTGCTCTCTCCTCTCACAAACACAGAATGGCTGCTGTGAGACCTGACACCATATTATATGTCTGTAATGAAACCAGGGAACATTTTTACTTCCCATTGGTTTCAATGCAATGAGCTAGGCTAAAAAAGCAGGAAAACAGCACTTTTCTCTGGAAATTATTCACCATGGTAACATCATTAAGAATTTTCTCCGTAGGGGTTCTAACAGACAACAAGAAACACCCTGTCACTTCTGCGATGGAATTTAGAAGTGATTATATAGCAGTAGTATCTGTAATAGTATTACCAATCCTTTATAGTGATCAAGTAGTAATGGATATTTTTGAGGATGGATGTATATTTGCCTGCAGTAAGGAATCTATTGGTGCTTGACTTTACATCACTGTTTTTTTTTTTTTTAAAGGGGATGTTTACCCCCTTCACAACTTTGGTTAAATTATTTCAGTACCAATAATAACTAATGGAAAGTATGTTCTTTTTTTTAAAAAAAAATCTGACAGTTTGAAGAAATTGTAAGTTTAAGTGTACCTCTGTTCCTACTTCCGGCAGACAGTGCTGACCGGATCTGTACCATAGTCTCAGCTTCTATCCAGCCTCCTCCGATGACGGACGCTGTCTGTCTCTAAGCTTGAGGACTTTCATTGGCAGAGATCGATTTCTGGCCAATGAGACTCCTCCAGCTTAGAGACAAACAGCCTCCGTCATTGGAGGAGGATGGATAGAAGCTCAGAATGCGATTCAGATCCAGTCAGCACTGTCTGCTGGAAGTAGGAACATTTATTCATCTAGATTCATTTAAATCCACATTTTCATAATTTTTCTTCTGTTTGAAGAAACTTAAATTGTCTTATAATTGTCTTAAGTGGACTGGCCAACCATTTGGGATCAGTTATAATAAGCTATATTAGCTCTAGATTTCTGAAATTAACAGAATCTGTATATATTTATTGGGAAATTGTTATATTTTTCCAAATCGGTGTAATACAGTTATATAGTGTGGGTTATCTATATTTTTTTTTAAATAGATTTTATTATCAGATTGCTCCATACACATCTCAAATACAGAAAAGTACATGTATAATCGTTCAAGTACAGCAGAAGTATGTAGACATTTGTAACAATGAAAAGAACATATGCATATCAATAGGGGTGCACAGAGCCAACCTGAGGTTTTTATTATTATTTTAACCTCCAATAACCCAAACTCCTAAAATCTAATCTAACTTAAATCTCATTATACCCCCGTTCCCAGTGAAGAAACCGACAGAGTCCCCTTGTTTTGACGAATAAGATGAGCCTTTAGCTTCCCTGCCTTATCCCCATTTTCAAAGACATTTTGTTTCAAGTAAAAAACATGTCGAGCACTTAATTCAGACAATTTTATAGAATATCTTAAGGAGCAAGAGACAAAGTTAGTATAAGAGATCAAATCCCCCTTTTCCACAAACTGTTTTTCCGCCTCAGCAGCCTCAGATTCTAATGTCTCTGCCTCTCTAGTCTTAAGTCTATTTTACATAGATATAAGGGATAATAAGGAGCCCCTTGCAGTCACTTTGGCAGCTTCCCAAACAATGCCCTGAGCAGCAGTGTAAACATTATTGACAAAATATTCACATAGATCGTCTCTATGTTTAGACACCAGATGCATATTAGTCAACCACACGGGACTAAGCCTCCACACCCTAGATTTAGGTCTCTGGTCTCGCTGTAGCGTCAGTAATAGCGGGGAGTGGTCTGAAGCTACCCTGATTAGAAAACAACAGTCTGTAACCAAATTCAAAGTCAACTGGTTAGCGAACACATAATCTATTCTAGATAAAGTTTTATAAGTGGCCGAGTGGCATGAGAACTCCTGAACCTGCAGATGGAGAGTTCTCCATACATCTATGAATCCCATGTCACCTACGAGATTGAGGAAGGCATCTCTATGCAATTTGGAGTCAACAGCCGTCCCACCTAATCCGTCCAAATTAGAATTGGTTGCTATATTAAAGTCGCCCATACATACTATATGGTGGTGTGGTTTGTCAGAAATATATATGAGCATGTCTATAAGGATTGAAGGGTCGAAAGGTGGCAGGATATAAACATTCAGTAAAACAGAGTTCCCTGTAATTTACATGTTAAGAAGAGGTATCGTCCCTGTGGATCTGTCTTGAGGTCAACGAATTCAAATGAAACTAGTTTAGTAATGAGAATGGAGACCCCTCTGGCATATGTGGAATATGTGGCATGATAATGACCTTGTATCCATTGCCTTCTAAGAGACAGAGCTCTACTTGCAGCAAGATGGGTCTCCTGCAACATGACCACCCCTGGAGATTGTTTCCTGACGTGGCTTAAGACTAGGGATCGTTTCACTGCATCATTCAATCCACGCACATTCCATGACAAAAATTTACAATTTAGTATTGACATTACAGATGTAAATATTATATATTATATCCCTGGCCATACGGCGGGACCCGCTGGGGGCGAGGAGCGTCCGGCCCAGAAGAGAGAGGAATCCCTAAGCTAACTACTGACCCAACCCCTATCCAAACATCCCACCCCCAACCTGACAGAGATTTTATCCCATAACAAACCCATTCCCACGGCCTGGCAGCCAAAAACATCCTTCCCTTCCCTCCCACCCAATACACATAAACCAATTAACTGGTGATGAAGCAGACCACGTGCAATCCCACCCACACCCCCCGCCTCCCACAGCAGTAGAATAGGACAAAAGTAAACACATCATCACTTCATAACAAATGTTGAAAGAAAACCCAATGACAGTACCACCACAGCCCCCCCCCCACAACAGAACATCCCCCACCCAGTAGCAGAGCAAATCCCTCCGGAGCAACCAGATATTTCTCCCACTTATTCTCCCCGTTTTAGCACCTCCTGGGCGGGTTGGAGGCGTCATAAAATATTTGACGACAACAGGAGAGGAGTGCTTACACGGACCCGCTCAGCATACAATAGCCCCGTGTAGTCTTTGGCTCAGTGATAAAAAAGGAGTCTTTATTCAAAGAATTCTAAAAACATTACAAAACTCTTAAACAAAGAGTATTCATCAAATGACACAGAATCACCATTATAAAAACGGAACACTTCGTTCACCTAACGCGTTTTGTACAAAAAGATACTTAATCATAGGAATGAACTAAACAACGCTATGTGTTCCCTTTTTATATTAAAAACAACCAATGTCCAATCAACCTCCTCATCAATGATCCAATCAATGTAGCATGATGGAATTTGAATTAACCAATTCCACAGCTACATTGATGATCCACTACGCTCATGGGGATTAACCACTCAAGGTCAATATTATTCTAAACCATATAAAAAACATTTATAATTATTCCATATTGATCAAATATCAAATGTATATGAATATGCTGATATAAAAATGCAAATATACAATTACTATATTCATTCTTTCAATTGTTATTGAATAGTCGGAAGGAAAATTGGAATCACAGCCTGAAAGAGATTTAAATGAAATTATTTAAAGGGAATTTTTTAAAGAGAGTTTTTTAACTAATGCCTAAACAAAAAAGACGGCTATAAAAAGATTTAAAGAGCCAAAAAAGCTCCAGTTGGCATTTCATACTTCATACTTATAAAACATCAAAGACTATGCTATGTGTATCACCCATCAAAAAATCCCTTGTATAAAAACCAGGCTCTAAGCTCCACTAATGAACACTACTATTTCAAACCCTTATCCCTTTCAAAAAAAGAGGGAGTACTATTGATGAAAATAAACAGTATATGGGACTTCAAACCCTAGGAGTTGTGTATATAAAGTGAAACATCATGGCCAGAATTAAGTCCATGGGGTATCCTTGCATCCAAATTTTGAATCCATTTCACCTCCAATTTAATCAATCTGGCCATGATGTCCTCATTTCTCTCATCTGGTAAGACTCTCTCAACTCCCTGAAAGCCAAAATCAGACAAATTCATATTGGTACATTCAAGGAAATGTCTACCTACTGGTTTTGTGACATCCCCTTTCTTTATACTCAATATATGTTCTCTTATTCTCTCCTTTAATGCTCTTCCTGTTCGTCCGACATATTGTTTATTACATTTTTTACAAAAGATAACATACACAACATGTGTTGTCTTACAGTTAATGTATTGAACAATGTGATAACTTCTATTGGTATATGTGTTAGTTATCTCTTCACCTATCACAACATAGGCACATGTTAAACAACGTCCAGCTCCACATTGGTACATACCCACCGTAGACAACCATGTAGGTAAAACCCTCTTTTTACTCCTAAATAAACTTGGAGATAATCTATTCGCCAAAGTTGGGGCTCTTCTACAAATAAATCTGGGTTGTTCTTGTAAGACATTTTTTAAAACCACATCCTATATAATCATTCGCTAAGTTGTGTGTAACGCCCGACATGCGCAGTAGACACTGCTACGCGTGCGGCAGTCATGCGCAGTAGAGACTGCCCGCGCCGCAGCTGATACAGAGCTGGGCGCTCCGAAGGAGCGTCCAGCTCTGTATCAGTCGAGGCGCGGCTAGTCTCCACTGCGTGTGACTGTCCCGCTACCGGCTGCCAGAGGTACTGTGGCCCGTGTAACGGGCTGTTCAACTAGTCACTGTATAAAACTGGAAGATATTTCTTTATGATCTTTTTTATCTTATTAAATTCCAGACTATACGCAGTGATAAAGTTCAAAGGAACACTCTTCTGTTGTATACCACCTCTCTTTTTTTCTCCCAAAAGTGACATTCAATCACTTCGTAATGCTCTTTCATATGCCATATGCCGTATTCGCAGGAACTGCTCCACTTTGGAAGATTTTAAAGTCCAAGCTGGTGAACTTAAGGAGCGTTTTTTGAGGCAAGGGTACGCCATCAATGTTTTGCATTTGGCGTATGAAAGAGCATTGCGAAGTGATAGAATGTCACTTTTTGGGAGAAAAAAAGAGAGGTGATATACAACAGAAGAGTGTTCCTTTGAACTTTATCACTACGTATAGTCTGGAATTTAATAAGATAAAAAAGATCAAACATGGCCGTAACCTCCTCTGCTGCCATAGCTCTTCTAGCAAATTTACTTGACTTCTTCTTGTATTCTGATGTCTTTTTAACCATAGTGGGATTGAAAAAGCAAGTGTAGGTCAGATCAACATAGATTAGATTCAGTGTTGGGTGGATAATTGCTGTCAAGGCGGGTAGGTGTAGACAGGACCCCTCAAAGTTCAAATGACACACATAACTTGTCTCATAGTTTCACACTTAAACTGAAGTAAGTGAAGAACTGCCAGAGTCTTGAGCTTGGAAACTCAAATATACATGGGGCAGAAGTGGAAAACATATATTGGAGAGGCAACAAACAAAGGAAAATTGCTCCACTGAAGGTAATGATAGGCTTATAAATAAGACCTAGGAGCATTGGCCACAATTGGAGGCCAGGACAGCATCAGTAGACTTTTCAGCCACCTTCATATCTTTAAAGTATAATGCTGCAGTAGAAGGGTAAGTAGCAGTAGTTTGAGTAGGCCAAGAAACAAAGAAGATTCAGAAATTACACACAGCTTGACTCAATATCCTATATACGGATGAGAATGTGCAATTGTTCCTCTGTATAATATACACGGGGCAGAGGAGGGGAACATATATAGGTAAGATAACAAACAGGGAGAGTCTGCAATCCAGAGGGAAGCAGTAGTATATATAGTATCCAAAAAAGACTTGCCCGGATTAATATGGCAGATAGGAAGGCCTATTGGGGAGAGAAGGGGCACTGGGACAGAAAACAACAAACAAGATGGCGTGCTAAGATGGAGAAGGGGTATTAATATATGGGGTCAGAATCTGCAAATACCAAGCTGGACCAAGGTTCCAAATGAGTCACTCACTGGGGGTAGATCAGTTCCATGTAGTGGCCTTATGCAACGGGACACATTGGCAGATTGCCAGAAGTCATCAGATCGAAAGACAGAGTGCCCAACTCACCCCGGTAATAGAGAAGGGTTCCTTCGGCTCCTCCTCCCGCCGTCACAGCTTATCTCTGTAGAGTTCGTCGACACGGCTGCCACACTCCCGCACTCTCCAGGGAGTCACGCAGCATCAATCCGGGAGACTAAACCACTGTCTCCTCCACCAGTCTGTCCTCCCGCCGGGCCGAGGCAGCACTCACCAAATATATAAATGTAGGTATCCCCAGGCAGCTCCTTAGTCAGTGGACATAGATCCAGGGAGAAAAATCATTAGTATTTCGTAGATGACAGTAGATAGGCAGAATTAGCAGCGGAGCCCCTGAACAATGCGTCCGCTCAGTATGGCTGCCAGGCCGGGTTATCTATATTAGTTAATATAAGTCTTGGTATTCCTAGAATAATGTTTTGTGGTTCTGGGAAGATTAAAATAACTAATATTTGATCTAGGAAATCCTTTGTATCCAGTTATTAACCCTATTTGTCTGTTGTTAGTGGTGTTTTCTTTGGAATTCTCTGTGCAGATACCAGGCTTGTCTTTTGTAAATTAGAAGTATTCACTTTCAATAGATAAGAGAAACAATTCTAGGTGTGGCACCTATTTTATATCAGTGGATTAACCCTTGGAGTGCCTATAGGTTTTATATATGCTGCTATAGTCAAAATTATGATATATGTTGCATGAAATTGGTATATATTAGACATATGTTATTGGATTAATTCTAAGTAGATTATTGGTATAATCTTTGATTGACTATATTAATTGCAATTTATATGTTTTATTCAGAAGGTATGCAATGGTTGAAATCAGTATATAATTAAATTATAGTGATTAATCTGGGATTCTATTCCAGTTATTCCCTAAATTTGATTATTATTTATATTGGTACAAGGATAATTCTTAGAGGAATTATTTTAATTCATCTCACAATACACTTACATCATAATTAGCATAGTCTATACAGTTTCTGGGGCAGAGGGTATTCATAGACACTGCTGCCAACTGTATTATATTAATTGTAAGGATCAATCAACCTTTTCTGTGCAATTATTGTTATTTAATACCTCTGAATATACCTATGTGTGGTTAACCCTTTCACTGCTGGTAATCCTCATGGTAATACCTGTGGTTTGGTTTCCTATGTATCTATTGTAATTGCTTATCACTCATATATTTCATTGTTGCTGATACTTGCTATATATATAGTATTTTGTATTTAATAAATTATATATATTTTTGCACAAATACGAGGGATTGATTATTATTATCAATTCTTTACTGTGAAGTAGCGTGTCAATACATAATACAGTATAAAGTTCTCAAATTATTTTATATTGTCATTTGCCTATTTAAGTGAAGACATCCAATCTGAGTGGTTCTCTTGTTTTAACCCTTTGGATACTTTCATATAAATAGTCTGACATGATGTGAATCTTCCCCTGCGGGCATCACGCTTCCATTCGCCACCCGCTTCCTTCCAGGTATGGTACTGCCCTTTGAGGACCTTCAGATTCTCACAGGGCATTACCATTGACTGGAGTCGGTAGGTGCTGAAAGCCAATTGAAGGAATCTGGTGGCTAATGCAAGCATGCCGCCTGCAGGGGAAAATTCACATCATTTACATGTTTCCTGATAATATTGAAAATGCGGGGACTTTTTCTTTTTAAGAAAGTAAGTGGCATTTTGGAATCGGATAGCGCTGGGGGGGGGAGGGAGGGAAGGGTTCTGGCCGGCTTAATTTTTTTTAAAATAAAAAACTCTCGAGTATAATATGCACCCCCCATTTGACATAAGGTGGAGTGGGTAAAACTGTGCGTATTATACCCGAGATTTTACGGTAACTTCTATTCAAATTTGGCCAGTTCATATACTGGTTGCTATGTACAGTATATACATATATACATATTCTTACTGAATCCTACTGAAATCTTACTGAATCCTGGTTATCCCCAAAAATTCCAGACACTGCTGATGCCATAGATGGATACTCAAGCTTTAGAAAAGACCGTGCAAAGCGAGGAGGAGGGATAATCATATACATATAGGAGCCGATAAACTTTACACCTCTAAAAGACTCTCATAACTCTGATTCTTATGAATACATAGCTGGCAAAATTTGTCTTCCATATTCAAAACAAATCATAATTGTAGGCATCTACAGACCGCCAACTAACCCAGCACACACCATATCAGACATAGCTCAACACCTAAAGGAGATTGCCACACAAAACAAGAAAAGCGAGCTGATGGTTCTTGGAGACTTTAATATTAATTGACTTGATTCCAGGAATGAAAAATATTGTTCATTGTTTAAAACATTGAACTTATCACAACAAATATCTTCCCCTACTCGCATAAATCTTAAAACATCCAACCATACCCTGCTAGACTGGATCCTTTCATCCTGCGCAAGCAGAATCCAAGACTCAGGTGTACTAGCAAATGTGTTTAGTGATCACTCCATAGTTTACTGTGTCCGCAAAATAAAACCAGTCAAATCATGTTTCAAAGTTATACTCACAAGATCATTTAGAAAAATTAACCTTCAGTCCTTCCTAAATGATTTAAAAAATTGCTCATGGCATCGATTACATCTAATACCTGACCTTGATTCAGCGACTGACTTTTTTAACTCAGAATTCCTACAGGTCTGTAATACCCATGCCCCACTAAGAAAGGTCAAGCTTAGGGGGGCACATCTACCATGGGTTTCAGTTGACTTGATTCAATTATACAGTTTCAGAGATTATTTATGGACAAAATTTAAACAAACTGGCTCCCCTCATGAGCACACTATATATAGGCAAGTACGGAATACATGTACAAAACAAACAAAATTAGCAAAAGCACAATATGTTACTATTAACTTGGACAATAACATTTCAAAGCCAGCCAACTTTTGGAAGGTTATAAAAAACATCTACAACCCTCCTAACCATTCTCACCCATCAAATATAACAATAGACAAAGAAACCATACAGTGCCCCACAGCCATAGCCAATGCATTTAACAGCTACTTTGTTGGATGTGCCACCACACTGATTAAACAAAAAAAAGGCCACTCTGAAGTTCTACCATGTCACTGGCACCTGTTGTCTGGTCCAACAGTGCAAATGAATTCAATTTCAGGCCAGTAAATGAAAGTGAAGTATATGATCACCTCCTCAACCCAAAACTGAAATCGCAATCGAGCCCTGACAAACTACCAGCAATTTTATTAAAGCTCAGTGCTATGGTCACAGCCCAACTGATATCAACTTTAATTAATGCCTCTTTGACATCAGGGTATATGCCCAAATCCTGGAAGGTGGCAAGAGTTGTGCCAATCCACAAAAGTGGGGATAAAAATGTAGTATCAAATTACAGACCAATATCTCTCCTCCCCACTTTATCTAAAATCCTAGAGAAATGTGTACACGTGCAACTACATAAATATTACCAACAGACCAGTTTCTTCACCCCTCTTCAATCAGGGTTTAGACCAAACCACTCAACAGTCACGTCTCTTCTAAAAGTAACCAATGATATCCAGACTGGCATGGAAAATGGGGAATTCACTGGAGCTATTTTCCTAGATTTCGCTGAGGCCTTTGACACAGTAGACCATAACATTCTTATCAGCAAACTCCAAAACTCAGGACTGGGTAATAATTCTCTAAACTGGTTCCGATCCTACTTATCAGACAGAATGCAGTATGTGTCAGTTGCAAACAATGACTCCCGTCCGCTCAAAGTAACAAGTGGAGTTCCCCAAGGCTCCATTCTTGGACCTCTTCTATTTTCTCTTTTTATAAATGATCTGCCCATGGTTTACAAATCATATTCAGTACACATGTATGCAGATGACACCATAATCTATGCTAAAAACTCAAGCATATCACAACTTGAAACCGAATTACAACATGATTTCTACAAAGTTGAAAGATGGATAACACAGAACAAACTTTTCTTAAACACAGACAAAACGGTCACAATGATATTTAGCACAAAGCACAAACTGCGTAATCTCGACAATATCCACCTATCCATTGTGACAGAGTCTAATCGTAAATTGGCCCCAGTAGACTCCTACAAATATCTTGGTATGTGGCTTGACTCTAACCTCAATTTTGGTCACCATATTGACAAATTAACCTCTAAACTCTATCCCTTTTTATCACTTTTTAGAAACAAATCATGTTTAAGTACCCTGGTGAGAAAACGTATTGTACAACAGATGCTGCTGCCAGTCATAGACTATGGTGAAGTAGTATATGCTCCAGCACCAGAAATCCACCTCAGTAAACTTGACACTCTATATAATTCATTATGCCTCTTTATCCTCCAGTGTAACTACACTACCCATCATTGTGACATGCTTAAAGAACTAAATTGGCTAACACTCAAATCTAGACATACTCTTCATCTTTCTTGCTTAGTACACAAAAAACTACCACACTCCCTGAACAGTATGATCACTCCAGCTCTCCACACTAACTATAACCTCTGCTCCACTACTAACAACTCACTGCGTATACCACAATACAAGAAAGAAGCAGGACGATCTGCCTTCTCCTTCAGAGCTCCACAAATCTGGAACAATCTGCTGGAAATAATCACATCTGCACCCAGTCTAAAATCCTTTAAAGAAAATGTTTCTTTATATCTAAAAGCAGTGTGTAACTGTATATAATCCCATTATTTAATAAGTGTGTATATTAATGTTTATGTATGTTTGTATATAATGTTTCACAATTAGTGTAAATATGTAGTAGTTTGTATATTATTGTAATGTCCAGTTTATACAGCATATAATGTGGACAAACTGTATACTAAAAAAAAACAAACAAAAAAAAAACTGACGGCGCTACCACACCAGATCATATAAGGAGCTAGATCACTTTTGCAGTGGAGACTGCAAAAGTGGTCTAGCTCCTGGGCGCTCCTTCGGAGCGCCCAGCTCTGTATCAGCCGCGGCGCGGGCAGTCTCTACTGCGTGTGACTGCCGCACGCGCAGCAGTGTCTACTGCGCATGTCGGGCGTTACACACAACTTAGCGAATTATTATATAGGATATGTTAGGGTGTATATGTTATGGCGTGCTAGCAATGTGAGTTAATTTTTTTCTTTGCTTACACATATATTTTCTCCTACTCATTCTAGCTGCTTTTTTACCATATTTCATTTCTCACTGTTATAAACGATATAGAATGAAATGCACTTAAATCTTAAATCTGAACATTTGGTGATTTTGTAAAGGTTCTTAAAGACATAGTGTGTGACCTTCTGTTTGGGTTGTGTGTAGGGATGGGTGAAAATTTTCACCTCAAACTGAAATTGGTGAATATTGGCACTTTCCGATTAGCGAATAATTTCCAGTGAAAAGTGCCGATTTTCTGCTTTTTCCCACCTTTTCTGCCCATTGAAATCAATGTGAAGAAAAGTTTTCTACAGCCATATAAAAGGCTGTCAGGCTGTAACAGCAGCCATTTTGTGTTTTTGAGAGGAGAGAGCAGCACCTTTTTTGAGCTAGACAAGACAGAGAGGGGAATTGAAGTTTAGTTTAGGGAATCTTTTAGTAGGACATTTGTTCTGTGTAAGTGTTTATTAGAGGAGTCTGGGGGCACTCTGGGGATAAGAAGGGAGGAAGGAGGTTGACCCCAAATATTCCAAAATTCCATGTGACTGACAGGCAAAACACAGGCAGCTAGGGACCTATTTGCTTGCTGATCATGCTGTAATTGTCTCTGTGCTGGGTGGGGAAGTCTGAGGAAAGACTTTGTTGGTTTTGTTTTTCAGTTAGAATTTTTTTTTGGACAGACTGTGATAAGACAACAGGGTGGACAACTTAAAAAAAAATAAAAAAAATAAATGAAGAATTAAGAACTAAATATATTAGGTGGCAGTGACAGACAGCTGACTGGGCTTAGGCAAGGCAGCATACAGCTCCATCAGTTGTGTTTTGTAGTGTAGAGTAAAAAAACACGTAATGTCCAGAAAACGCACAAGGGGAAGGGGAGGGGGGAGCAGCGCAGGGACGTGAGAGTAAAGGAGTAGTTCAAAAACTGACTGCAGCAATGGTTGCTGAAGAATGTGCAATCAGTGATGATGATCCCTCTACTCCAAGGGAGGATGCAGTTTGTCAAGGTCCCACCAAGCACACCACTCCAGTTCCCCACCACAACTACCATACACATCTGCGACATTGTAGGTTGTATTTCATTTATTTTTTATTACTTGACATCATGAATATGTGTCAGTGTCACTTAAGCAGGAAATTAGTCCTGTGGGCAAAGGACAAATGCACTCTGCATGCTAACACATTTTCAAGGCATATTTTGCTGTAGGACTCACAACTTTGACTTTCAGCCACTTATTTCTAAACTTCAGCCCTCACAAGCAGTAACATTACAGTAGAAAATGTAGTACCTATTAGAAATGTAGGCGAAAAATGTGTTGAAATAGACGGAGATTGGCCACTTGCCGCCCTGCTCCATCTCAGGTGGCTCGAAGAACCTTAGGCTAGGTTCTCTTCCTTGTTCCTGGTTCCAGTGTTTCAGTGTCAGCTCCTCAGTAGTGGACTGTATCATTCTCTCCACTCCTGACCCTGGGGTAGGATGGGAAAGTGCTTATTTGCTATTATTAGTGTTGAGCGAGCACCCCGATGCTCGGGTGTTCGGGTGCTCTGACCGAGCACCCCCTGAGGCTCGAGTGCTCGGCCGAGCACCCGAACCCCATTGCATTAAATGGGAGGACTCGAGCATTACACCAGGCACCCCCTGCTCTGATGAGGGGAGGGTGCCTGGTCAATGCCCCCCTTCATCTCCACAATGCCCCTCTTCCACAATGTCCCCCTTCCACAATGTCCCCCTTCCACAATGTCCCCCTTCATCTCCGCAATGCCCCCTTCATCTCCGCAATGCCCCCCTTCCACAATGTCCCCCTTCCACAATGTCCCCCTTCCACAATGTCCCCCTTCATCTCCGCAATGTCCCCCTTCATCTCCGCAATGCCCCCTTCATCTCCGCAATGCCCCCTTCATCTCCGCAATGCCCCCCTTCCACAATGTCCCCCTTCATCTCCGCAATGTCCCCCTTCATCTCCGCAATGCCCCCGTACGAGTACGAGTACCGCCATGTGCCGAGCAGAGCGATGCTCGAGCCGATCCGAGCATCGGCCGAGCATGCTCGCTCAACACTAGCCATTATCTGTATTATATCTTTCAATAAAGTGGTGTTGATCTTAACTGTACCTGTCAGAGTCTTTATCTGTCTAAGCTTTTGAATTTTGAATTGTTTTGATCAGAGTTTAATTTTTATGTTTGTTAATTTCATTTGTACTTATTCTCTGTGTGCAATATAATATGACCTATATGATGATTAACAAGTTAAATATATATATATATATATATATATATATATATATATATATATATAAAACAACAGTTTTATTGGTAGAGCACTCACTTAAATTTTCATGTAGATAATCCAAAAAACAAACCGGTCTTTTTCGTGATACAGTCTGATTTAGTCAACATTTTGGCTATGAATTTAAATCGAGATTCCATTAGGAAGATTTTTTCATGTAAGTTATATTTTGATGCATTTATACGTTGAATTCAGGTAATTGTCTATTATTATTTTATGTTTTCTCTTTCCCAGTTCACAGACGACTAATTTGTATAAGAATTTTTGATTGGATAATTAAGATTTGAATTGAGCAATTGAATGGAATACATGTATAGTTGTGAATGTTGGAGGGAGGTTATGTAAAGTTTTAGGGGGGTACTGGCCAGCTGAAACTGACTGCTGTGGTTCGGGAGGACTCAGTTACAACCTCTCCTGCATGATCACAGTGTGCTGATCATCAATCTTTGATATGCCAGGACCGTTATCTGTCCTTAAATTACGTATTCCTATGACGGTCACAGAACATCACCAATCATTTACTGGTTAATCATGACAACACACAGAGACAGTAGGAGGTGGAGATGCCTCCTGGAGTAAGTGGGTTTTTTGGAGATGTTGAAAGTGATGGATGATAAATGAGTTGTGATAGGGAGGGGCAGTTAATGAAAATGAATGCAGCCTAGAAATGGCTTGAGTTGTGAAAGGAGTGAAAAGAAAACAACCTTTAGAAGAAGGCATGTGGTGAGAAGGAGTGTAGAGAGAGATGTAGGGGGTGGCTAAGAGGAAAGAAACTTAAAGCAGAGGAGAACAATTTTGTAGGAAACATGAAATATAATGAGCAGCAAAGAGAGGGATTTCAGGAGCAGATAAGAAGTTAAGGTATCTGGGAACAAGGCTAGTGATTCTTGCAGCTGCAAGAGGGAAATATGAGAGGCAGGAAGACCAGGGCTGTTTCTGTTGAGTAGTTGCAGTGGAAGCCAACTGTAATGGGTCAAAAAGAGAGATGAAATTGAGGAAAGAGATGAAGTCTGAAAACGTAAGGCATTCCAGGTTCTTTGGTGCAAAGGGAAGGAGTAAAATTGCACTGTAGTTTGAAAGGAAGGTGAGGTTGCATGCATGTTTGAATGAGGTAAGAAAGGTTCCAGTAGAAAGTGAGAGATTAAACATACTAGCAAGGGAACAAGAGTAGATTAAAAAGAATTGATATTAATATAGTTTGTGTCTTTATTATATGAGAATAATCATTCTCTTTTTTTACAAAACAGATTCCAAATCTGCTCACGAATTAGTTTCAGCTTCATACCATAAATAAGTGGATTTAGCATGGAGGGAACAAGGACGTACATGTCAGACAGAATAATATGTATGTGGGATGGAATTCTTTTACCATATCGGTGCGATAAAAAAGAGAGGATTGCCAAAATATAAAAACTTAAAAAGATACAGATATGAGGAGTACAGGTGCCAAATGCCTTGAGGCGAGCTTCTTTGGATGGAAATCTGTAAATTGCATATAAAATCATGGTGTAAGAGAGGGAAATAAAAATGACATCAAAGCCGACAATGGTGAAAGCCACCATCAAGCCTAACACACTATTGACCCGAATGTCATCAGCTGAGAGCTTCACCACGGCCATGTGCTCACAGTAAGAATGGGCTATAACATTGGTTTTGAAAGAGTGAAATAACTTAATCAAAATGATACAAGGGGCCATCAGAATAATTGCTCTGGCAAGCAGCAGAATGCCCACTTTGACTATTAATCTACTGGTGATTATGGAGGCATATCTGAGTGGCTTACAGATTGCAATATAACGGTCATATGCCATGGCTAGCAATAGCCCCGATTGATAGCTTGTAAAGGAGTGAAGGAAGAACATTTGGAGTAGGCATGCATGAAACTGAATCTTACTAGAGCTGAACCAGAAGATAGACAGCATTTTTGGGGCTATGGAGGTAGGCAGAAGAGTATCATTGGCTGCCATCAGTGATAGAAAAATAAACATGGGTTCATGGAGTTTGGAGGATGTTGGGATGACAATTAATAGGATGATGTTCCCCAGCAAGGCAATGATATAGAATATACAGACAAACATAGAGATCCATCCGTGTGCAGTCTCCAGGCCTGGAATCCCAACCAAGATGAAAAAAGTTGGATAGAAATTGGTTACATTATTTCTAGTCATAATCTTCAACAGGAGTCCATAAATTCTGCATCTGAAGAAGTTGTCTTTAGTCAATTGTACTGGTGTCAGCATGCAGTTGTACAGTGTTTTGTACCTGTAAACAGATGACAGTAAAAGAGTATATTTATTATTGCTTTATTAATAAAATACTTGATTATTCTGAAAAATGATGAGGCCGTCAAGTTTAACCTTTGTCATAACATTGAAGACATTTACAATTAAGAATAAAGTAGGAAAAAAAAATGTTTCTGATTGCAAAAGGCAATCTGATATCTCCATGGATCAGCTTCCTTGTTGCATTCCAACCAGCTCTCGTAACCTATGCTAAAAAAGATGAAGAGGTCATATGACAAAATTTCTGAGGCCCTGGCAGGCACACCCAGTGGAAGCAGTAAGGAGGAGTTATGCAGATCTCCTCCACACTGCTGCTCGTATAGGTCAGTAGTGGCCAGGAGTTTGAAGACATGTGGGGTTGTGAGTCTGACACAAAATGGCTGCCCACTCCCATCACAATTTCTACAAGAATTGTCACTTGTTCAAATATTTGTCTTCTCCCTGTTCTTTCTGCCTTCTTCCCATTCTCCATCTCTTCACTATCTGTGCTCCCTCCCATTCACATCTTCTTCCCTCCAATTTGCCATGTTATCACTCCTCACCCTACCTACCACCATTAGCCACTTTATCTTTCTCCATTCTCCTTTCCATTGCCTCAGACTCCCTCACAATCACATAGTCTTCACTGGTTCCCTCCCACCCATTCTCCACATTATCCCTCTCCATTCTCTCTCCCATTGCGCAGGCTCTCTCACATTCACATTGTCCTCACTGGCTATGGTGTTACAGGTACAATAATTTGGTGGTGGATGACAGATATGGTGGCCACTCCCGTTTGCCTTGGTGAACTGAGTGGCCTCCCTGTATACATTCACAGTAAACCTACTTTACATTGCATGCACCAAGCAGCCGTCTTCAGCATTGTTTACTTGCACCTTTCCCAACCTTTACCCACTTCCCTCTAAGTCACTTGAGATTAGAGGAAAGGAGGTTTAGACTTCAGCATAGGAAGGGTTTTTTTACTGTAAGGTCTGTCAAATTGTGGAATTCATTGCCCAGGGAGGTGGTTATGGCAGAGACAATGGATACATTTAAGAGAAGATTAGATACATTTCTTGCAAAAGGGAACATACAGAGTTATACTGTTTATCAGTAGGCTGATCAGGAAGGTCTGATAAAGACTCATTTAATTGGTAGCAGGAAAGCTAAAAAATTCTCAGTTACTGGGGTATGAGGAAAAGGTTGGACTTGTGTCTTTTTTTCAACCTAATTTACTATGTTACGGTTTTAATTAAATTTGCATTCTTCTCCTCCTACTACACCATTATGTCTCTGTATCTGCCTCACTCACATTCAGTTACATCTCCAGTTGAACTGACTAATATGTCCTACTTGTATTTCATTCAAGTGTGTAATATTGCACACGTTAACATACTTTTCACTCAAAAGCACATTCACCACCTAATTGCCTTCGCCTATTTCTCCTACATTAATGTACTACTGCACATTTACAACACCATTTAAAAAAAATACAGCAAAAAAGCACATTCCACCACTCAAACACTAAAATTTTCATCTTCTTTCACAGCACACCAGTCATTCTTTTGCCTCCGTTATCAGGACATAATGTTCAATCTATTGCACAGCCTTTTACACATTTCCAACTATACTTATAGTTCAAATACTGTACCATCCTCCAAATTTCTTTAAAAAAAAAAAAATATATATATATATATATATATATATATATATATATATATATATATCTATATATATAAAAGAAGACTTTGTGCCTGCCAAAACACACCCAGGGGAGGCATAAAGCAGGAGTTACTACTCCTATTGGGTGATTCAATCATGCAGGGAGTTGGCCCGCCCCCACTATGCAGCCCGCCCACCACTATCAAAGTCAGAAAAAAACAATATGGCCGCCACTTGCTCCTACACCACAGACAAACACACATGCCCCACTCACACACACAGACCACCACACACACATGCCCCACTCACACAGCACCACACAAACACACACACATGCCCCACTCACACAGCACCACACACACACACACATGCCCCACTTACACAGCACCAAACAGACATGCCCCCACTCACACACACAGCACCACATACACACACAAAGCCAGAAATACATATGGCTGACACACACACACACAGTCACTCATCCTGAGTCCCAGAGGCCTCAGCAGGACCTGTAGTGCAGCACCAGAGGAACAAAATTGCACTCAAAGGGTTAAGGTAGGTCCTCATTGCTCAATTATTTCTTCACTGTCATCATTTGCCATGCAAGACACAGGACAGACAGCCATCAGGTACACACTTAACCCACTGACTGCCACAGGGTTGTGTATCAAGTTTTACCCCTCAGGGAGTGTGTTCAAACCCCTCACACTGTAAACTTGCATTTCTCTCCCACTTCTCCTCCTTCCCCAGCCTATTACTAACACTTTTCCATATTATGTTAAGCCCCGCCCCCACTCGCGATTAAGCCCCGCCCCCTTTTAACCCAGATTGCCCCATTGCTCTCTCCACATCAGCACCACATGAGGGACTCCACAAGTAAAAGTTCACAGGTATTACACACTCATGCCTCACTCACACAGCACCAAACACCCATACACACACACAAAGCCAGAAAGAAAGATGGCTGACACACAGTCACTCACCTTGGCTCCCAGTGGCCTCAGCAGGACCTGTAGTAAAGCCACTGAACGGTGCTGCATCACCAGGGGAACAAAATGGCACTCAAAGGGTTAAGGTAGGCCCTCATTGCTGAATTACTTCTTCACTGTCACCATTTGCCATGCAAGACACAGGACAGACAGCCATCAGATTCACACTTAACCAACTGACTGCCACAGGGTTGTGTATCAAGTTTTACCCCTCATGGAGTGTGTTAAAACCCCTCACACTGTAAACTTGCATTCCCCTCCCACTTCTCCTCCTTCCCCAGCCTATTACTAACACTTTTTCCACATTTATGTTAAGCCCCGCCCCCTACTCGCGATTAAGCCCCACCCACTTTTAACCCAGATTGCCCCATTTGTCTCTCCACATCACCACCACATGACTCCCCTCTAGGGACTTCACAAGTCAATGTTCCCAGGTATGAACACACTTCCCACTGCTATTTAACTCTGACATGCCTCTCTATACCTTAACCCTTTGAGTGCCAGAGGGGTACACAACTCATGAGCACATGTGTTTCTGCTCATATATGTTGCGTGTCTGTGTGTGTACATCTCTGTTACATATGTGTGTCCATGTGTGCATCTCCAGTGTGTCTGTGTGCACATGTGTTTTGCATGTCTCTGCCGCTCACTGTGTGTATTTGCATACCTCCCAACATTTCACAGGGCCAAAGAGGGACACTGTAGTTTTAGGTGATATTGTTGGGGGCGTGGCTGCTGGGCGGGGCATTAGTAAGAATTTTTAGGTTATTTCATGACCTATTACTGGCTATTTATGTAACTGAATAAATGATTTAGTTCAAGACCAAAGTATTTTATTTGCACAGACTAATGTATAAACACATATACTGAAGTTTATTGCTTTATTGCTGTAGAGCAAAGTAATACACACCACACAGTCAGGGCTGCTGCAAGGATTTTTGCCACCCTAGGCAAAACCTAATTTTGCCGCCCATTTCGCTCCGCCCCTTGTGTCCCACCCCTTTATACCCTGCCTACTTATACCCAACCTCTTTTCATGATTGTCCTTTCTCTGCCCCCTGAGCCACTCTGCCCCTGTTCTGGAGATGCCTGTAAGAGATGCCCCCCACCAGCTCCAACTTGCCCCTTATCAGCTTCACTTTGGCCCACCAGTTCCACTTTGCCCCTATCAACTCCAACTTGCCCCCATCAGATCCAACGTGCCCCCACCAGCTCCATTTTGCCCCCACCAGCTCCATTTTGCCCCCTCAGCTCCACTTTGCCCCCTCAGCTCCACTTTGCCCCCTCAGCTCCAACTTACCCCCATCAGCTCCACTTTGCCCCCCATCCTCTCCAACTTACCCCCATCAGCTCCACTTTGCCCCCCATCCGCTCCAACTTGCCCCCACCAGCTCCACTATGCCCTCTCAGCTCCAACTTTCCACTATCAGCTCCACTATGCCCCCATCCGCTCCAACTTGCCCCCCCATCCGCTCCAACTTGCCCCACCAGCTCCACTTTGCCCCCCTCAGCTCCACTTGCCCCCCCTCAGCTCCAACTTGCCCCCCCTCAGCTCCAACTTGTCCCCCCTCAGCTCCACTTTGACTCTCATCAGCTCCACTTTGACCCTCATCAGCTCCACTTTGACCCTCATCAGCTCCAACTTGCCCCCATCATCTCCAACTTGCCCCCACCAGCTCCACTATGCCCCCTCAGCTCCAGCTTTCCCCTAACAGCTCCAACTTGCCCCCATCATCTCCACTTTGCCCCACATCTGCTCCAACTTGCCCCCTCAGCTCCACTATGCCCCCTCAGCTCCAACTTGCCCCCCATCACATACCTGTATCTCCCGCGTAGTCTTCTCTTCAGTAATGCAGAGCGCGGCGGGAGATCATGACTCCCAGCGAACTCTGCATTACTAAAGATCCGACCAGATGAGGGAGCGCTGTAGACCTGACTGTGTTGTGGTTCCCGGCGTGGTGTGTGCGGGCGCAGATCTTCTCCGCTGCATGCCCGCGCCCCCAGTACGTGTGCGCCCTAGGCCGGCGCCTACCTCGCCTATAGGTGGAGCCGGCCCTGCACACAGTCTGACCTCCTAAAAAGAGGGACAACAGGGTGGGAAAGAGGGACAGAGGGATTTGGCCCTCAAAGAGGGACACTTGGGATGTATAGTATGTGTCTGCCTGTATGCTGCATATGTCTGTGTTTATCAGTGTGTCTTCATTTCAAACACGTGCGCCCAATGGTCATAACATGACGGGCAACGCCGTCCCATGTTGCTAGTATATATATAAAAGAGAAGGCCTCATTACATAATTTATGTCTCCTCAGGAACACACACACCCGGGGGGCAGTAAGGAGGAGTTTCAATGTGATTCAATGTGATTTTCACAGGACTATCCAGCCTGCCCGCCACTATCCAACTATGGAAAAAACAAAATGGCTGCCACTTACTCCTACACCACAGACACACACACATGCCCCACTCACACAGAACCAAACACACACACACATACACACAGCACCAAACAAACACACACAGCACCAAACACACACACAAAACCAGAACGAAATGTGGCTGACACACACCACACAGCCACTCACTCTGACTCCCAGTGGCCTCAGCAGGACCTGTAGTACAGCCACTGAAGGGAAGCTGCAGCACCAGGGAAATAAAATGGCACTCAAAGGGTTAAGGGAGGCCCTCATTGCTGAATTATTTCTTGACTGTCAGCGTTTGCCATGCAAGACACATGACAGACAGCCATCAGGTACACACTTAACCCACTGACTGCCATAGGTTTGCGGATCAAGTTTTAGCCCTCAGGGAGTGTGTTCAAACCCCTCAAACTGTAAACTTGCATTTCCCTCCCACTTCTCCTCCTTCCCCAGCCTATTACTAACACATTTTCCACATTTCTGTTAAGCCCCGTCCCTACTCGTGATTTAGCCCAGCCCACGTTTAACCCAAATTGCCCCATTGCTCTCTCCACATTAGCATCACATGAGGGACTCCACAAGTAGAAGTTCACAGGTATTACACACACATGCCCCACTCACACAGCACCAAACACACACACACACACACAGCCCCAAAAACACACACACACACACACACACACAAAACCAGAAAGAAATATGGCTGACACACACATGGTCACTCACTCTGACTCCCAGTGGCCTCAGCAGGACCTGTAGTACAGACACTGAAGTGAAGCTGCAGGACTAGTGGAACAAAATGGAACTCAAAGGGTTAAGGTAGGCCCTCATTGCTGAATTATTTCTTGACTGTCAGTGCTTGCCATGCAAGACACAGGACAAACAGCCATCAGCTACACACTTAACCCGCTGACTGCCACAGGGTTGTGTATCAAGTCTGACCCCTCAGGACATACAACAAGCATAGGAGGGAGTGTGTTCAAGCCCCTCACACTGTAAACTTGCATTTCCCTCCCACTTGTCCTTCCCCAGCCTATTACTAACACTTTTCCACATTTATGTTAAGCCCCACATTCTACTAACGATTAAGCCACGCCCACTTTTAATCCAAATTGTACCATTGGCCTGTCCACATCAGCACCACATGACTTTCCTTCAGGGACTCCACAAGTCAAACTTCCCGGGTATGAATACACTTCCCACTGCTATTTATCTCTGACATGCCTCTCTAGACATTAACCCTATGAATTCCAGAGGGGTGCACAACGTATTGCTACACCCTCTGGCAATCAAAGGGTTAACATGCTGGTATAACTCTCCTTTTATTTTCTGCTTTCCATTTGAACAACCCAAACACACACAGGCATAACACTGCTATTCTGGCCCAAAGTAAAGGAGAAATAAACATTGTTCCCTGCACAGCACTGTAACGCTCCTACACTAATCCCAGGGTGGCCACAGCCCCCACTTCTACACTCAGATCCTACAGATTGTTACCTGCACAGCACTGTAACGCTCCTACACTAATCCCAGGGTGACCACAGCCCCCACTTCTACACTCAGATCCTACAGATTGTTACCTGCACAGCACTGTAACGTTCCTACACTAATCCCAGGGTGACCACAGCCCCCACTTCTACACTCAGAACCTACAGATTGTTACCTACACAGCACTGTAACGCTCCTACACTAATCCCAGGGTGACCACAGCCCTCACTTCTACACTCAGATCCTACAGATTGTTACCTACACAGCACTGTAACGCTCCTACACTAATCCCAGTGTGGCCACAGCCCCCACTTCTACACTCAGATCCTACAGATTGTTACCTACACAGCACTGTAACGCTCCTACACTAATCCCAGGGTGACCACAGCCCCCACTTCTACACTCAGATCCTACAGATTGTTACCTACACAGCATTGTAACGCTCCTACACTAATCCCAGGGTGACCACAGCCCCCACTTCTACACTCAGATCCTACAGATTGTTACCTACACAGCACTGTAACGCTCCTACACTAATCACAGGGTGGACACAGCCCCCACTTCTACACTCAGATCCTACAGATTGTTACCTACACAGCACTGTAACGCTCCTACACTAATCCCAGGGTGGACACAGCCCCCACTTCTACACTCAGATCATACAGATTGTTACCTACACAGCACTGTAACGCTCCTACACTAATCCCAGGGTGGACACAGCCCACACTTCTACACTCAGATCCAACAGATTGTTACCTACACAGCACTGTAACGCTCCTACACTAATCCCAGGGTGGACACAGCCCCCACTTCTACACTCAGATCATACAGATTATTACCTACACAGCACTGTAACGCTCCTACACTAATCCCAGGGTGGCCACAGCCCCCACTTCTACACTCAGATCCTACAGATTGTTACCTACACAGCACTGTAACGCTCCTACACTAATCACAGGGTGGACACAGCCCCCACTTCTACACTCAGATCCTACAGATTGTTACCTACACAGCACTGTAACGCTCCTACACTAATCCCAGGGTGACCACAGCCCCCACTTCTACACTCAGATCCTACAGATTGTTACCTACACAGCATTGTAACGCTCCTACACTAATCCCAGGGTGACCACAGCCCCCACTTCTACACTCAGATCCTACAGATTGTTACCTACACAGCACTGTAACGCTCCTACACTAATCACAGGGTGGACACAGCCCCCACTTCTACACTCAGATCCTACAGATTGTTACCTACACAGCACTGTAACGCTCCTACACTAATCACAGGGTGGACACAGCCCCCACTTCTACACTCATATCCTACAGATTGTTACCTACACAGCACTGTAACGCTCCTACACTAATCCCAGGGTGGACACAGCCCCCACTTCTACACTCAGATCCTACAGATTGTTACCTACACAGCACTGTAACGCTCCTACACTAATCCCAGGGTGACCACAGCCCCCACTTCTACACTCAGATCCTACAGATTGTTACCTACACAGCATTGTAACGCTCCTACACTAATCCCAGGGTGACCACAGCCCCCACTTCTACACTCAGAACCTACAGATTGTTACCTACACAGCACTGTAACACTCCTACACTAATCCCAGGGTGGTCACAGCCCCCACTTCTACACTCAGATCCTACAGATTGTTATCTACACAGCACTGTAACACTCCTACACTAATCCCAGGGTGGACACAGCCCCCACTTCTACACTCAGATCCTACAGATTGTTACCTACACAGCACTGTAACGCTCCTACACTAATCCCAGGGTGACCACAGCCCCCACTTCTACACTCAGATCCTACAGATTGTTACCTACACAGCATTGTAAAACTCCTACACTAATCCCAGGGTGACCACAGCCCCCACTTCTACACTCAGATCCTACAGATTGTTACCTACACAGCACTGTAACGCTCCTACACTAATCACAGGGTGGACACAGCCCCCACTTCTACACTCAGATCCTACAGATTGTTACCTACACAGCACTGTAACGCTCCTACACTAATCCCAGGGTGGCCACAGCCCCCACTTCTACACTCAGATCCTACAGATTGTTACCTACACAGCACTGTAACGCTCCTACACTAATCACAGGGTGGACACAGCCCCCACTTCTACACTCAGATCCTACAGATTGTTACCTACACAGCACTGTAACGCTCCTACACTAATCCCAGGGTGACCACAGCCCCCACTTCTACACTCAGATCCTACAGATTGTTACCTACACAGCATTGTAACGCTCCTACACTAATCCCAGGGTGACCACAGCCCCCACTTCTACACTCAGATCCTACAGATTGTTACCTACACAGCACTGTAACGCTCCTACACTAATCACAGGGTGGACACAGCCCCCACTTCTACACTCAGATCCTACAGATTGTTACCTACACAGCACTGTAACGCTCCTACACTAATCCCAGGGTGGACACAGCCCCCACTTCTACACTCAGATCCTACAGATTGTTACCTACACAGCACTGTAACGCTCCTACACTAATCCCAGGGTGACCACAGCCCCCACTTCTACACTCAGAACCTACAGATTGTTACCTACACAGCACTGTAACGCTCTACACTAATCCCAAGGTGGACACAGCCCACACTTCTACACTCAGATCCTACAGATTGTTACCTACACAGCACTGTAACGCTCCTACACTAATCACAGGGTGGACACAGCCCCCACTTCTACACTCATATCCTACAGATTGTTACCTACACAGCACTGTAACGCTCCTACACTAATCCCAGGGTGGACACAGCCCCCACTTCTACACTCAGATCCTACAGATTGTTACCTACACAGCACTGTAACGCTCCTACACTAATCCCAGGGTGACCACAGCCCCCACTTCTACACTCAGATCCTACAGATTGTTACCTACACAGCATTGTAACGCTCCTACACTAATCCCAGGGTGACCACAGCCCCCACTTCTACACTCAGAACCTACAGATTGTTACCTACACAGCACTGTAACACTCCTACACTAATCCCAGGGTGGTCACAGCCCCCACTTCTACACTCAGATCCTACAGATTGTTATCTACACAGCACTGTAACACTCCTACACTAATCCCAGGGTGGACACAGCCCCCACTTCTACACTCAGATCCTACAGATTGTTACCTACACAGCACTGTAACGCTCCTACACTAATCCCAGGGTGACCACAGCCCCCACTTCTACACTCAGATCCTACAGATTGTTACCTACACAGCATTGTAACGCTCCTACACTAATCCCAGGGTGACCACAGCCCCCACTTCTACACTCAGATCCTACAGATTGTTACCTACACAGCACTGTAACGCTCCTACACTAATCACAGGGTGGACACAGCCCCCACTTCTACACTCAGATCCTACAGATTGTTACCTACACAGCACTGTAACGCTCCTACACTAATCCCAGGGTGGCCACAGCCCCCACTTCTACACTCAGATCCTACAGATTGTTACCTACACAGCACTGTAACGCTCCTACACTAATCCCAGGGTGGACACAGCCCCCACTTCTACACTGAGATCCTACAGATTGTTACCTACACAGCACTGTAACGCTCCTACACTAATCACAGGGTGGACACAGCCCCCACTTCTACACTCAGATCCTACAGATTGTTACCTACACAGCACTGTAACGCTCCTACACTAATCCCAGGGTGACCACAGCCCCCACTTCTACACTCAGATCCTACAGATTGTTACCTACACAGCATTGTAACGCTCCTACACTAATCCCAGGGTGACCACAGCCCCCACTTCTACACTCAGATCCTACAGATTGTTACCTACACAGCACTGTAACGCTCCTACACTAATCACAGGGTGGACACAGCCCCCACTTCTACACTCAGATCCTACAGATTGTTACCTACACAGCACTGTAACGCTCCTACACTAATCCCAGGGTGGACACAGCCCCCACTTCTACACTCAGATCCTACAGATTGTTACCTACACAGCACTGTAACGCTCCTACACTAATCCCAGGGTGACCACAGCCCCCACTTCTACACTCAGAACCTACAGATTGTTACCTACACAGCACTGTAACGCTCTACACTAATCCCAAGGTGGACACAGCCCACACTTCTACACTCAGATCCTACAGATTGTTACCTACACAGCACTGTAACGCCCCTACACTAATCCCAGGGTGGACACAGCCCCCACACTTCTACACTCAGATCCTACAGATTGTTACCTACACAGCACTGTAACGCTCCTACACTAATCCCAGGGTGGACACAGCCCCACTTCTACACTCAGATCCTACAGATTGTTACCTACACAGCACTGTAACGCTCCTACACTAATCCCAGGGTGGACACAGCCCCCACTTCTACACTCAGATCCTGCAGATTATTATCTACACAGCACTGTAACGCTCCTACACTAATCCCAAGGTGGACACAGCCCTCACTTCTACACTCAGATCCAAAAGATTGTTACCTACACAGCACTGTAACGCTCCTACACTAATCCCAGGGTGGACACAGCCCCCACTTCTACACTCAGAACCTACAGATTGTTACCTACACAGCACTGTAACACTCCTACACTAATCCCAGGGTGGACACAGCCCTCACTTCTACACTCAGATCCTACAGATTGTTACCTACACAGCACTGTAACGCTCCTACACTAATCCCAGGGTGGACACAGCTCCCACTTCTAGACTCAGATCCTACAGATTGTTACCTACACAGCACTGTAACGCTCCTACACAAATCCCAGGGAGGCCACAGCCCCACTTCTACACTGAGATCCTACAGATTGTTACCTACACAGCACTGTAACGCTCCTACACTAATCCCAGGGTGGCCACAGCCCCCACTTCTACACTCAGATCCTACAGATTGTTACCTACACAGCACTGTAACGCTCCTACACAAATCCCAGGGAGGCCACAGCCCCACTTCTACACTGAGATCCTACAGATTGTTACCTACACAGCACTGTAACACTCCTACACTAATCCCAGGGTGGACACAGCCCCCACTTCTACACTCAGATCCTACAGATTGTTACCTACATAGCACTGTAACGCTCCTACACTAATCCCAGGGTGGACACAGCCCCCACTTCTACACTCAGATCCTACAGATTGTTATCTACACACCACTGTAACGCTCCTACACTAATCCCAGGGTGGACACAGCCCCCACTTCTACACTCAGATCCTACAGATTGTTACCTACACACCACTGTAACACTCCTACACTAATCCCAGGGTGGACACAGCCCCCACTTCTACACTCAGATCCTACAGATTGTTACCTACACACCACTGTAACACTCCTACACTAATCCCAGGGTGGACACAGCTCCCACTTCTACACTCAGACCATACAGATTGTTACCTACACACCACTGTAACACTCCTACACTAATCCCAGGGTGGACACAGTCCCCACTTCTACACTCAGATCCTACAGATTGTTACCTACACACCACTGTAACGCTCCTACACTAATCCCAGGGTGGACACAGCCCCCACTTCTACACTCAGATCCTACAGATTGTTACCTACACAGCACTGTAACGCTCCTACACTAATCCCAGGGTGGACACAGCCCCCACTTCTACACTCAGATCCTACAGATTGTTACCTACACAGCACTGTAACGCTCCTACACTAATCCCAGGGTGGACACAGCCCCTACTTCTACACTCAGATCCTACAGATTGTTACCTACACAGCACTGTAACGCTCCTACACTAATCCCAGGGTGGACACAGCCCCCACTTCTACACTCAGATCCTACAGATTGTTACCTACACAGCACTGTAACGCTCCTACACTAATCCCAGGGTGGACACAGCCCCTACTTCTACACTCACATCCAACAGATTCTGAGAACCAGCAAGAGCCGGGGGGAGCCTATCACTGTTTCAGTGTCCACTCTGTGTGTGTATGTCTGCTGCGTTTCTGTATCTGTTGCGCGTCTGTGTATCTGTTACGTGTCTGTGCATGTCTGTTCCATGTTTGTGTGTATGTCTGTTGCGTGTCTGTGTATATCTGTTGCATGTCTGTGTGTGTCTGTATGTCTTTTGTGTGTGTGCATATATCGGTTGCATGAGTGTGTCTGCATGTGTCTGTTGTGTGTGTACGTGTGTCTGTAGCTTGCATGTCTGTAGCATGTGTGTGTCTGTAGCGTGTGTGCATATGTCTGTTGCATGGGTGTGTGTGCATATCTGTTACCTGTGTGTGAGTAAGTCTGTTACACGCATGTATGCCTGCGCATGTATGTTGCGTGTGTGTGTATACATCTTTGTTACATATGTGTGCATGTGTGCATCTCCAGTCTGTCTGTGTGTGCATGTCTTTTGCATGTTTCTGCAGCTCACTGTGTCTTGCATATGTCTGTGTTTATCAGTGTGTTTACATTTCACACACGTACACCCAACTGTCATAACATGACGGTCCACGCCGTCCCACATTGCTAGTGTATATATCTTGGGAGAGATAAATCTATCTGACTGTACAACACAGGTAAAATGGAACACAGGTCAGTGCAGGAACATTTTATTTAAAGATGAAGTAACTCCTCTAAACCCTTAGAAATTCCAGACTGATACACAGAGCATTACAAAGCACAATGAAAGGGTTAAATAAACATTAAACAAACAGTAATGTGAGATTTATTGCTCTGTAGCATTGTGATACATTTATCTACACAACACACAGTCTGATCTCCTAAACACAGGGACACCAGGGTGATACACTTATATACACACCACACAGTCTGATCTCCTAAACAGAGGGACACCAGGGTGATACACTTATATACACACCACACAGTCTGATCTCCTAAACACAGGGACACCAGGGTGATACACTTCTATACACACCACACAGTCTGATCTCCTAAACAGAGGAACACCAGGGTGATACACTTCTATACACACACCACACAGTCTGATCTCCTAAACACAGGGACACCAGAGTAATACACTTCTATACACACACCACACAGTCTGATCTCCTAAACACAGGGACACCAGGGTGATACACGTATATACACACCACACAGTCTGATCTCCTAAACACAGGGACACCAGGGTGATACACTTATATACACACCACACAGTCTGATCTCCTAAACAGAGGGACACCAGGGTGATACACTTATATACACACCACACAGTCTGATCTCCTAAACACAGGGACACCAGGGTGATACACCTATATACACATCACACAGTCTGATCTCCTAAACACAGGGACACCAGGGTGATACACTTATATACACACCACACAGTCTGATCTCCTAAACACAGGGACACCAGGGTGGTACACTTATATACACACCACACAGTCTGATCTCCTAAACACAGGGACACCAGGGTGATACACTTCTATACACACCACACAGTCTGATCTCCTAAACACAGGGACACCAGGGTGATACACTTCTATACACACCACACAGTCTGATCTCCTAAACACAGGGACACCAGGTTGATACACTTCTATACACACACCACACAGTCTGATCTCCTAAACACAGGGACACCAGAGTGATACACTTCTATACACACCACACAGTCTGATCTCCTAAACACAGGGACACCGGGGTGATACACTTATATACACACCTCACAGTCTGATCTCCTAAACAGAGAGACACCAGGGTGATACACTTCTATACACATCACACAGTCTGATCTCCTAAACACAGGGACACCAGGGTGATTCACTTATATACACACCACACAGTCTGATCTCCTAAACACAGGGACACCAGGGTGATACACTTCTATACACATCACACAGTCTGATCTCCTAAACACAGGGACACCAGGGTGATTCACTTATATACACACCACACAGTCTGATCTCCTAAACACAGGGACACCAGGGTGATACACTGCTATACACATCACACAGTCTGATCTCCTAAACACAGGGACACCAGGGTGATACACTTCTATACACACCACACAGTCTGATCTCCTAAACACAGGGACACCAGGGTGATACACTTATATACACACCACACAGTCTGATCTCCTAAACACAGGGACACCAGGGTGATACACTTCTATACACACCACACAGTCTGATCTCCTAAACACAGGGACACCAGGGTGATACACTTATATACATAACACACAGTCTGATCTCCTAAACACAGGAACACCCGGGTGATACACTTCTATATAAACCACACAGTCTGATGTCCTAAACACAGGAACACCAGGGTGATACACTTATATACACAACACACAGTCTGATCTCCTAAACACAGGAACACCAGGGTGATACACTTATATACACACCACACAGTCTGATCTCCTAAACACAGGGACACCAGGGTGATACACTTATATACACACCACACAGTCTGATCTCCTAAACAGAGGAACACCAGGGTGATACACTTATATACACACCACGCAGTCTGATCTCCTAAACACAGGAACACCATGGTGATACACTTATATACACACCACGCAGTCTGATCTCCTAAACACAGGAACACCATGGTGATACACTTATATACACACCACGCAGTCTGATCTCCTACACACAGGGACACCAGGGTGATACACTTATATACACACCACGCAGTCTGATCTCCTAAACACAAGGACACCAGGGTGATACACTTATATACACACCACACAGTCTGATCTCCTAAACACAGGGACACCAGGGTGATACACCTATATACACATCACACAGTCTGATCTCCTAAACACAGGGACACCAGGGTGATACACTTATATACACACCACACAGTCTGATCTCCTAAACACAGGGACACCAGGGTGGTACACTTATATACACACTACACAGTCTGATCTCCTAAACACAGGGACACCAGGGTGATACACTTCTATACACACCACATAGTCTGATCTCCTAAACAGAGAGACACCAGGGTGATACACTTCTATACACACCACACAGTCTGATCTCCTAAACAGAGGGACACCAGGGTGATACACTTCTATACACACCACACAGTCTGATCTCCTAAACAGAGAGACACCAGGGTGATACACTTATATACATACCACACAGTCTGATCTCCTAAACACAGGGACACCAGGGTGATACACTTTTATACACACCACACAGTCTGATCTCCTAAACACAGGGACACCAGGGTGATACACTTATATACACACCACACAGTCTGATCTCCTAAACACAGGGACACCAGGGTGATACACTTATATACACACCACACAGTCTGGTCTCCTAAACACAGGGACACCAGGGTGATACACTTATATACACACCACACAGTCTGATCTCCTAAACACAGGGACACCAGGGTGATACACTTCTATACACACACCACACAGTCTGATGTCCTAAACACAGGGACACCAGGGTGATACACTTCTATACACACCACACAGTCTGATCTCCTAAACACAGGGACACCAGGGTGCTACACTTATATACACACCACACAGTCTGGTCTCCTAAACACAGGGACACCAGGGTGATACACTTATATACACACCACACAGTCTGATCTCCTAAACAGAGAGACACCAGGGTGGTAAAGAAGGACAGAAGGATTTGTGTATTACAATGACTGTCCCTCGTAAATAGGGACACTTGTGAGGTATGAGTGAAAGTTAATAGCTTTTATCCATTCCCAGTCATTTTTTTTTGGTTCAAAATTATCATATTATTATCAAATTAAAGTGTGGGTTATCCACATAAAAATGGTATTAAAAGAAAGCCCTGCTTATACTTAAAAATGGTATATAATAGGCGTCAGTACACTAAATGATTTAGAGGAAAAATATGGTTGCACAAATATGTACTTAAACAGCCAAAATTACTTTTGTCCTCTAGAGTAAAAAGGCCAGATTACTAAGGGGTTAAACATACATATAAACCAATAGGGATTTGTATGTGTCTCCTATAATGTACTTGTTTTGTTCCAGAATTGCTCCACTTTGCATTTATACACGTGTCCCATTGTGGATCACAGACACTGGTTCTGCTCGTCTGCAAGAGAACAATTATAATGATACATTTATCCTACACAGGCATACAAAGGGTTACAGCACACAGCAGATTAGGAAACAAATAAATACTGCCAATGACTGAAATTAATTGTTTAACCCCTTGGATACTGTAGAGATGTCATGTGCAATGCTATGTAGTTCGTTGGACACAACTAGATTTCAAAAGGTTAAATATTCCTTTAAGTCAATGATGATTTGGGATATTTCTTTTATTTAGACTGTAAGCTCCTTGGGCAGGGACCTCTCTCCCATTGTTTCTATGAATGTCGCACTTATTTCATCCCCTCTTATTTATTGTAACATATGTCTATTGGAAGGCGCTGCGTACACTGTGTGGCGCCATATAAATAAAGATACATACATACATACATCTGTTCCCATTTGTTCTGCCCCAGCATTGCACCAGTTTTCCTCAGTGTATCATCCTCCCCGACTCCCCTCAATTCAGGGGAAATTCTGGCCATGTTCTGGCCGTTAGGAGGACGGTGCGTCCGGTCTGGAGAGATATTAGACTTATCCAGAAGTACCGACGGCAGCCAATCAGGGGACTGACTTTGGGGAAATGGGTGGAGTTGCTCTAAAAATGTTTTGAGCAACTGAAACGTATTGTAGCATACAAGAGTTTAACTCTTTGAGTGCCAGAGAAGTAACTAATGCATTTCACAGCCGTGTGTTGGATACCGCTCTCTGGAAATCAAAGCCTTAATTGCTTTTTAGATGATAAAAAAGGATCCCTTTTCTTAATAAGTATACTAAAGGTACAGTTCTGATATTTTATTCCTTTAACCCTTTGAGTGCCAGAAAGGTAGGTAATGCATGGCGAAGCAATGGGTTGCGTACCCCTCTAGCAGTGAAAAATGTTACATTCTTGCAAATGAAATGTGTGGTGGGCTGCTTCAATTGAGAGGAAAAGCTTTTCATGTTGCCACAGAGATGCGAAAAGTGCATTCTATTCTTATTTAGTGATTTGTGTGAATACAAAACACGAGAAAACAATAAAACCCACAAGTATAGAAAAGTACAGAAAAGTGACACAGCACTCTGGTTTAGAAACAATGCATTGTAGAAATCTCTACCATTCAAGGGGTTAATAAACAACGATGAAGAGTGATCACACTGCCTATGTCTTCATATACACATTATATCATCTCAGTTCTATTAACCCCTTGAATTCATTGGTGAGATCTCTACAGTTTAAGGGGTTAATATATAATGATGAAGAGTGATCACACTGCCTATGTCTACATATACACAGTATATCATCTCAGTTCTATTAACCCCTTGAATTCATTGGTGACATTTCTAGAATTTAGGGGGTTAATATACAATGATGAAGAGTGATCACACTGCCTATGTCTACATATACACAATATATCATCTCAGTTCTATTAACCCCTTGAATTCATTGCTGACATCTCTACAGTTTAAGGGGTTAATATACAATGATGAAGAGTGATCACACTGCCTATGTCTACATATACACAATATATCATCTCAGTTCTATTAACCCCTTGAATTCATTGGTGAGATCTCTAGAGGTTAAGGGGTTAATATCCAATGATGAAGAGTGATCACACTGCCTATGTTTACATATACACAACATATCATCTCAGTTCTATTAACCCCTTGAATTCATTGATGAGATCTCTAGAGGTTAAGGGGTTAATATACAATGAAGAAGAGTGATCACACTGCCTATGTCTACATATACACAACATATCATCTCAGTTCTATTAACCCCTTGAATTCATTGGTGACATCTCTAGAGGTCAAGGGGTTAATATACAATGAAGAAGAGTGATCACACTGCCTATGTCTACATATACACAATATATCATCTCAGTTCTATTAACCCCTTGAATGCATTGGTTAGATCTCTAGAGTTTAAGGGGTAATACACAATGATGAAGAGTGATCACACTGCCTATGTCTTCATATACACAATATATAATCTCAGTTCTATTAACCCCTTGAATTCATTGGTGATATCTCTAGAGTTTAAGGGGTTAATATACAATAATGAAGAGTTATCACACTGCCTATGTCTACATCTACACCACATATCATCTCAGTTCTATTAACCCCTTGAATTCATTGGTGAGATCTCTAGAGGTTAAGGGGTTAATATACAATGATGAAGAGTGATCACACTGCCTATGTCTACATATACACAACATATCATCTCAGTTCTATTAACCCCTTGAATTCATTAGTGACATCTCTAGAGGTTAAGGGGTTAATATACAATGATGAAGAGTGATCACACTGCCTATGTCTACATATACACATTATATCATCTCAGTCAGTGGATAAAACACACATTTCAGGGGATCCCAGTCACTCACTTCCCTCGGTGCGTTTCGTGGAGCCGATCTGCCTTTCTCTCCTCCATGATACGGCCCGGGGCTAATTCACTGGGAGATATTTGTACTGGAGAAGACACACTCTGCATTTCCCTACAGACTGCTAATAAGTCAGAGAGCCCAGCAGGACATGTAATGTACCAAAGGGATCTACATTATATGTGTGCACTGCTCTGTACTGTCTGATCTCAGGGGTACACGTCTTCTGTGACAATAAGGAGGTCAGGGGGTTATATTAACTCCTGGATCACACAGACGTTTACAATGCAGTAAAAGTTAAAGCAGAACTGTCTCTTAACAATAGTTTGCTGATTTTGAAAGAGCTTTAACCCTTTGAGTGACATTGTGTACCCCTCTGGCACTCAAAGAGTGAAAATCATGTAAATGTCATTTTAAACATTTTGTTTTAATTTAAAGTGACAGTCACCTATTTTTATTTTAAAAATTCTGTAGTGCAAAATATGGACATTCAAACTGCCTGCACTTTTTTAATTTTATTTTTTATTGTCCCTATTTTTTTATTATACATTTGTTTTTCTAACAGTGAGCTCCCTGGATCTCTGTTACCAGAAAGCTTTCTGTCAGAGACAGAAAAACATGGATAGTGATACAATGTTGCAGTATCCCTGAATCAGAAAGGCCCTGCTCCATTACAACATAAAAAAGTGTGCTATATTGTATCATTTTTAGCCCTCTTTTCACACTTCCTGAAAGAAAGCTCTCTGTAAAACAGAAATTCAGTGGCTCTGAAGTGCAGGGAGTGCAGGAGGAAGTGATATGAGAGAATGGATTCAGTTCATCAGCAGCACTGCAACAGACTGTAATACCCACCGCGTCCCAGCTGTCTAATCCTATGAATGACAGAATACCTTGTAAGGTGAAGTTACTGTCATGTGGTAGAACCAGTTTGAGATGATGTTACCTGCTTTGTGATAGGATATAATCATGTCAAGTATCAATCAATCAAGTATCAATTTCAAAATGGTTAGACTGAAGCCATAAAGGAATGCACATGCCAAGAACAATGCTCTGTGACAATCCAATGGTGGTTAGTTCCTGGACGTAATGTGCGCCACATCATTACTCCAACACCAGCATGTACTGTTCACAACAAGGCAGGACTGGTACATGGATTCATGGGGTTTACACTAAATCCTGGCCCTACCATCTGCATGTCAATGTAGAAATCAAGATTCGCTAGACCAGGCCATGTTTTTACAATATTCAGATGACCAATTTTTTTGATCACGTATCCACTGTAGCCTAAAAGTCCTGTCCTTAGTTGACAGGAGTGTAATCTGGGATCGTCTTCTGCATCTGTAGGCCTGTTGTAACGGTTTGTTCAACACTCAGACACAGTGGTTTAGGATAAAACACAGTTTTATTGAAATTGTAAATAATAAGATAACCTTCACAGGCCCTGTAGTACTACAGCAGAATAATACAGACACAAGACAGGTTATATATATATATATATATATATATGCCTACACAGGTCCAGTATAACTTGAAAGTTCAGAATGGTCTTATACTGACACAGGTCAGGCAAGAAAGGGTGTATACTCGGAGCAACAGTTCAGCATTGGTTAAAGTTCTCCAATGGGTGTAATCAGTCTCTGTGCAGAGAAGTCTGTTGTGAGTTCTCTTAGTAACGCCCAGTATGGTAGAACAGCGCACGTAGGATACTGCCAAGCAGTAACGGAGACCAGAGTACTTGCTCTCTGCCAGAGCGGTAACTGAGACTAAGGATTACTGCCGTAGCAGTCATGGAGGCAACACAGATGCTCTGCAAGAGCTTAAACGGAGGACTCAGCCAATGGCACACTGCCGTAGCAGTAACGGAGGCAACTCTGAGACTCTGCAAGAGCTTAACGGATAGTTCAGTCAATGGCACACTGCCGTAGCAGTAACGGAGGCAACACTGAGACTCTGTAAGAGTTAACGGAGGATACAGCCAATGGCACACTGCCGTAGCAGTAATGGAGACAACACGGAGGCTCTGCAAGAGTTAATGGAGGATACAGCCAATGGCACACTGCCGTAGCAGTAACGGAGGCAACACAGAGGCTCTGCAAGAGTTAACGGAGCATACAGCCAATGGCTTACTGCTTGTAGCAGTAATGGACACTAAGCCCCCAAGCACAGCGGTAGTCGGAATGTCCCCCAAGCGACACAGCGAACTCTGGAACAGTAGAACCGGGTTGAGACACGGAGCAGGAATGTCAGCCAGGCTGGGTCGAATCACGGAGCAGGAACGTCAGACAAGCCGGGTCAGATCATGGAGCAGGAACGTCAGCCAGGCCAGGTCAAATCACGGAGCAGGAACGTCAGACAAGCCGGGTCAGGTCACGGAGCAGGAACGTCAGCCAGGCCGGGTCGCATCACGGGAGCAGGAGACAAGCAGCAGAGTAGTTAAACGAGGCCAAGTCGGTACACTGGAATCCACGAGGCTCAAGTAGGCATTGGTACAGGAACACCACAAAAGGGCACCAGAAAGGTTACAGAGCACAGTATATAAAGGCCATACTGGGTAGGCCAACTGCAGATCAACCAGTGGGAGCATCGCACAGCCAAAACTGACAGAAGGCAGCACAGGGAGCACGGGCACCGCGATACCTGTAGACCACCTGTTGTAAGGTTTGATGTGTTGTGCATTCAGAGACTCCCTTCTGCACTGTTGAAAGAGTGGTTATTTCAGTCATTGTGACCTTTCTGTCAGTTTGAATTTGTCTAATCATTCTCCTCTGTCTTCTCTCATTAAAAGGAACTGCCACTCACTGGATGTTTTGTGTCTATCGCATCATTTTCTGTAATCTTTGAGAATGTAGGGTGTGAAAATCCCAGGAGTTTAGGGGTTTATGAGGTTCTGGAAGCACCATGTCTGACACCAACAATCATACCATGGTCAAAGTTATAGATCACGTGTTTTCCCTATTCTAGTATTTGGTCAAACAACAACTAAACCTCTGGACTATGCCATTATATATTAGGTTGAAGCCACATGATTCACTGTTTGGTTGTTTGCGTTAACAAGCAGGTTTACCTAATGAAGTAGCCACTGAGAACCTGTTTTCTGAAGGATATCTGTCATGAGGCTATTCTGGTTCACAAATACAAAAAGCTAGAGATTTAGTTGAGAATGTGAACTAGGATGATCTCATTCTCATTCACTAGGGTTTCTAATAAACAATGAGTATCTGTGAAATAACCTATCACTTTGACAGAATTTAATTGAGAATACAAAATGTGCACATGCTCTAAGTGCAGACTGTTGAATATTAGATGTACTGTCATCTCCACCATGTTGAAGCACTGCTTTGTAAGGAGCACAAGGCCTCTCACATTTTGGTGAGGCAAAAACCAGTCTCGTGTTACGTAGACCTTCACTGGATAACCTTCACTGCTGGTATCAACCAAATCCTACCCCCTGTTCCTTTGTTGTGGCATTCTAGTAACAGAATCTGCCCTGGAGTTCAGAAAAACCCTACACAAAGGGTCTCGTGACACTCCTTATCATGGGTAGATCTACTTGTCTGTATAACCACTTTTAAATAAGGATTCCAGATAGCTAATAGCCAGTCATTTTTATGGGATCATTCAGACTTAGGGCCATATGTTCAAAGAAGTATCGAAATAGCTTTTGTCGTTTGTAACGACTTTTAAAAGTACAGTGTTGTTGGAATCATTCATATTTTCAGAGAGTGTCGGTGGTGATTGGAAGTATGTCATTTGTCCTGACTAAAATTGTCGTATGTAAAGACAAAAATGTCCTAAAATATGTCTTAACAAGCGACAAAAATGTCTTAACTAAAGACAATAATTCTCACATTCAGAACTTCACATTCCCTCCACTTTGTTCTTAACGTACACATTTTGTCTTTTGTAATACATTTTTTTGACAGTTATTACAAATTTTCTTTTCCTCTATACGACACTGGAGGATAGTTTAGCCACGCCCTTTCCCCGCCCCTTTGCCCAGCAATTCTGGAGTTGTGTTGTACACAATGGACATTACTAGTTTTTTTTTGTATACTTTATAGAAAATATATTTTTTATATATTATTTTGTCGTTATCCCTTTGAACATACGGCCTTTAAACCATTTCTTGCTTCAAGGCAATGGAAAATTATCCAGACCATTAAGAAGTGGGGATATTATTCCACGTCTGGGTTGATGCGAGATGTTTTGGATACATCATTTGGATACTGGAATACCTAATGAATTGAATGCTGCAAGGTACTCAAATCTATTTTATTGCAAAATTATGGAATGTGTTGCACCCGTGTCTGTGCTCCGGTTTTCTGTGTGTATTTGCACATGTTGATTCTTTATTAACATCTCAGATTCTTTTTTGTATACGGTTATGTTATCACTAGGATAAGTAACAATTGTTTACAGTGCAAGAGAGTCGTTTCTCTCACACTATTATGATTCCAGTTTGTGATTTTTAATTTATTTGGTATGAGAGGGGTAGGTTTGAGTAAGGACCCGAGAGTCCTGAAACACGTTAGGAGTATGTGGGGTGGCATGTCTCTTGTTCGTTTGTGTAATTCCTAGTTTTTAATGATCAGAATAAAGTCTCTGTTTTATATTATTCTGCTTCACTGTTGCAAATACATTTACCCTGTTCGTCTATGATGAGTGAAGTCTCATGTATCCCTCACCAGTTCATCTGTGTAAGTTACGAAGAATAACAGAGACAAATGTGTTTGGTACTAAATGTGACAGGTTAATGAAGCTCTGGTCCCGGGACCATAAATCTCCATAGGATCGTGTAGCAACAGCGCCACAGTACAATTTCAGGCCACTGTGATATTGCACCTAAAAAATTCAACTTTGAAAATTAATAACTTTTGAATTAAACACCTTTCAGCAGTGGGAGTACCTTTGTTTTTTTACATTTTAAGTATTACTATCCCTTTAAATCAAATATGTTATATCAAAAGCACCTGATATTATATTTCACATGATGCAGTTTGGATTGTAAAAATATAAAATAGCCTTTTGTATTTGGGTATATTGATTCTCACTCAGTGTGACGGTACCAGTGGACCTCCCATCTGGGTGTCCCCGTCAGTCGCTGCTTCCTTCAGTCCTAAGCAAGGCTGCTCCGCTGGAATATCACAATTTTCCACAATCACCAGGCAGGACTAGTGTATCGCTTTAGAATCAGTTCCCCCTCTATTGAATGGAACACACAGATTATATCCACTTACAGAGACTCTTATCAAGATGCATGCAAATTAGGACTTGAAAAATAGCTATTCTCACTGGATCCTAAATAACCTCCCTAATTGGTCAAGGAAGCACAGCAGGAATCAATTAACATTCCTTTGCACAGACCTGGAGTATATTGGAAGCAACGTCCAACCCCCACTATCTCTGCACTCTAGCTCCCAGCTACCAAATCCTGTTACTGACTTGATATTATAACACCCCACACTATTACATTATACCACACAATATGCAATACAGTGATCAACATTTCAAATGTTATAGTCCTGGAGGTGAACGTCACCACATGTCTCTGTGCTGATTCCCCCAATCAGTCCAAGGGCAGTCCTTTTCTGTGACACCCTGTGCCCATCAAGCAGCACAGGGTGACTTAGACCCAATAGGAGGTAGGGAAGCTGGGAAAGCCACTTCCCCATGCATAGAGTCCATAGTCTGTGGGAAGGGGGCTGGCCCCCAGGCCCCTCCAGGAGCCAAGGGCCCGGTGGTTCCAGTGACACTCAGTATTCTGGATTTTGTATACCATGCCTGTCCTTCCGGTGTTTCATGCATGTTGATTATGGACACTGCTCAAATGAAACTTTAAATGTTTATGTATCGAGTTTCTGTTTAAGAAACACAGAAGGTAGAACCAGAAGACCTATTCTGGATAAGACATTGAACTCGGAGTCGTGTATGGTTTTCCATGAAGAAACTAATCTTAAAGACATTTCAATAAGTTGGATAAAGCTATGATCAGAGAAGTGCATTTGTGGTAGGACATAAATACTTTGGAGAAGTATATAAAAGTGAAAGTAATAGTAGCTCTGTTAATCTCCATAGTGTTTGGGCCATGGAGAGTGTTATTTCAATACTGTCAGAGTTGTAGTTCAAGAGTAATTGAATGATAAAGTATCCCCCTCCCGCCCCTTTTACCTAGTGTAAGCCCCCACTCCTCAGCAAGAGACAATCTTATCATTGTGATCATAAGGAAAACCCTGCCCCCTTGACAAGTTTTTCAGGTTTTCCCTTATGCTCACTGAAGATTGTCCTTCTCTGTGATCCATCCAGACAGTCTTGCTGCTCTGAGGTGAGCAGTGTTACGTTAGTAAAAGGGGAGGTGGGGGATACTTTATCATTCAATTACTCTTGAACTACAACTCAGACAGTATTGAAATATTGCTCTTCATGGCTCAAATACTATGAAGATTAATTGGAGCTGTTTTTATTTTGAAAATCCCTTTAAAATCACATAAACTATATGTATGTGCTTGATCGATGTAAGGTAGATTGTATTGGAGTGTGGATTCATTAGCCAATGTAATCCCTGCAGATGCAAAACCATAAAGTTAATCAGATCACGAGGTCTTTGTATTATAAAATTCCCTTTTTCAGTAATAGATTCAACTTTTATTGATAAGGGTAATCTTGAACTTACAACATGTTCAATAAGCTAATTTGTCTTTTTGTTGAATACAAGAAGTAACTATTAATTACAAATTAAGGTTATACATAGGGATGGGCGAAACTTTACACCTCTAACTGAAATCGGCAAAAAATGTCACTTTCCGCTTGGTGAAAAATTTCCTGCGAATAGTGCCGATCTTTTGCTTTTTTCGCTTTTTTTCGTCCATTGAAATCCTTCGGAACATAGAAGTTACACGCAACACATTACAACTAATATTTTATTTCCAAAAGGCATTGTATAAAAGGGGCATGAGGTGCCTGTGTTGGTGGGGTGTGGGAAAAGAATCAGTTGAACAGGGGATGATTTTTTTGGGGGGGGTTTCTTGACTGCTATTGGGGGGACAGTTAATAAAAAAAGAAATCAATAAAATAAAATAAGACATTTGTATTTAATGTGACAGAGACCGGAACCCCCGGTGCCACTGGGGTGGACTGATACTTGACTTGATAGAGTATTTTGTAGAGGATGATTTGTTTTATTTGTTGTTAGAGGCCTTTGTAGGACTTAGACTTATTAGAGGACCAAGCCCTGAAGAAACGTTGATTGGTAGGGTGTAAGCTTGTCTGGCACAAGCCCTAAGGAAACATTGATTTGTAGGACTTAGGCTTGTTAGAAATAAATCCCCCCAAAATTGTTTATTTTTTTGTAGGGCTAGTTTTTATTTATTTATATTTTTTTAAAGCACAAGCCCTGAGAAAAAAATAAAAATGCCCTACTGGCCTAAGGCCAGCAGGTCATGTTGACCAGTGGCCACTTCAAATGTCCTCCTGAGTCCTGAGTTGCAACTGCTGTTTGTACTGCTGCTGCTGAGTTGTTTAAGCAGCAGGATGATTAGGCAGCTGAAAGGGAATGGGATCAACAATAGTAGTAACATGGAAGCTGGATGATGAAGGTTCCACTTGCCACGACTGGCTCCAGTGATGCACCTGAGGCAGTAGTAGCAGAATAAGGAGCCCCCAGTATTTGTGGAGAAAAGAACAAGTTGGCCATTAAATCTTCTCCACCTGCCCCTCCTCCAAAATCATCATGGGTGTGTTGTTATTAGAATATAGTCAGCACTGCAACTAGGATCAGGAGTATTGCTACTGCTGGCAAGTGGAACCTGTCCTAGTCCTGCATCACTTGTTGTCCCCATTTCCACTGTGTCCACGGTGGTCTGTGGCACACTAACCTGCTCCTCCGCATCCTGCTGCCCTTGCAACTCAGCATCAGAAGGAATTAGAGCAGCTGCAAATTCCTCTAATTCCAAGATGTCATTGCTAGTGGTGGTGGTGATGCCCATCCTCATCCCTGTCTCCCATTCCTTCTCAGTTTCTGCTAAAAAGGCCATCAATGTCTCTTCCACCCCAGCTTCTCCAGCATCATCATCACTCCACCACTAGTCGATACATGCTGCTGCTCTATTCCGGACATCTCACTGCTGCTTGGAGGAGGTGACGAGCAATGTGACAGAGGGTCCCCTAATGTCATACTTGCCATTCCCTTTTGACCTGAAGAAGAAGACTGACTAGCACTAGCCGAAATAGCAGCAGGCACAGGCAGCTGATCTGTACTCCTGCTGGTGGTAGTGGTATTAATTCTCAGCCTGCTCTCCACCTAACACCAGTTCTGGCCTCTTCAGGTTCATGTTCCACCTGGACACTGTCGTGAAGACAATGGGAGGACTCCCAGTCCCAGGGTCAGGAGGATGGTGTGGGCTCCCTTGACCGCTAGTCTGGATGCTGTAATATGAGGATATTGTTGATTACCTCCTCCTTCACTCCTAACACTAACAAGCTGCTGGACCGAACCTAGTAATAGTACTAGCACTGGTGGGACTGCTTGGGAATGGCAAGTGTGATTTAGGGTCCCTTGCTGTCACCCTTGGCATCATTATCTCCTTCACCCCCTGAGTACTACAAGAAACACTAGCAGCAGGCAAAGTATTGGTGGCAGCAGGTTCAGTACTAGCAGCAGGTTCAGCACTAGCAGCAGGTTCAGCACTAGAAGCAGGTTCAGTACTAGCAGCAGGTTCAGCACTAGCAACAGGTACAACACTAGTGGCTGTAGTTACAGAAATGGTGGCACTGGCAGCAGGGGCAGCACATCTGGCAGCAGGTACAACACTAGCGGCTGTAGTTACAGAAATGGTGGCACTGGCAGCAGGGGCAGCACGTCTGGCATCAGGTACAACACTAGCGGCTGTAGTTGCAGAAATGGTGGCACTGGCAGCAGGAGCAGCACGTCTGGCAACAGGTACAACACTAGTGGCTGCAGGTACAATCATGGTGGCACTGGCAGCAGGGGCAGCACTTCTTGCAGCAGGCACAGGCAGCTGACCTGTCCTGCTCTCACTATCCTTTTCTCCCTTCCTTCCCATTCCCTTTTCTCCTTTCTTTCCCTTTCCTCCCTTCCTTCCCTTTTCTCCCTTCCTTTCCATTCCCTTTTCTCCCTCCCTTCCCATTAAATTCCCCAAGATCCCTTGGGGTGATTTAGGTGGACTGGACAGCATTGGTTCAGTACTGCTAGTTACTTCCTCCTCCTCAGACTCAGTGGACACATAATAAGGGACCTTCCAGTTCCTCTTTTTGCTGCTCATAATGATAGGAGTCACTATGAGCCTCTCCTGCTTCAATTTTTGCTAAATATCACAAGAGAACAACACAGCACCTCTATCTCACTCTGTAGCTGCTTCTATTGTGTCTGCCTTCAGGAAAACGTCACGTTTTTATAGCGGAAATGCGAAAACAATGTAAATCAATGGGCGAAAACTTTTTAGCCATTGAAAAAATGGCGACATATTTTGGCCAATGGGCGAAAGATGCGAAAATTTTAACCGCTAGTTTAAAAGCGTATTTTCCCAGGTAAAAGCAGAAAACAACATTGTTTTTGCGAAGTTTTCTGCGAGAACATGGCGACAACTTTCGCCCACCCCTAGTTATACAGAGCCAGTTAACACGTTTGTCAGATCTACCTACTTTAAAAGAGCTGGATATTAAACTCCAAAAGTATGGAGAGACTGGAATCTTCCACAACGAAATGTAGGTGATTCAAACATCTAAAATGGTTGTGGATTTGTGCCTGTCTACTTGTTGTTTAACCACGAAAAGGATGATTTTGTTTTGGTGGAAGAACCAGTTATTCATACCTTTCACCATAAATCTTTGTCACAACTGGTGGGTAGGCCCATAGTTCTGGTTCTCTCAATGAAAATTTGTCAGATTTGGTGGACCTTTGTTTTGTTTTTTCATTACATTAAAAGCTTTATTATGCAAAATGATTATACAGTTAATGACACAGTACAAATACATATATTTAATCCAAAACAAACATTGTGCCATGTGTCACAGCGAGACAATACAACAAACTGTAGCGCAACTTCATTAAGCCACCAAGGTAGTAAGATGAGAAAACGGAAAAGCATTAATAGAGAGAAGAATGAAAAAAAAGGGGGGCTTAGGGGATGGAGCTTAGAGGAGGAAGGGCAACGGGGAAAGAAGAGGAAAGAAGGAATAGGGGAAGTGAAAGAGGGGAAACAATCCGCGACTACACCCACTCGGTCAAACTGCTACACCAAAGCACAGCCCACACCCTATAAAAGAGTCAATGAGAAGAACCTATTCACCTTTTTGGGGTCCTGACCCTTTTCAGGAGTGTCATCCAAAGTAAAGTAAGTTGGGATTGAACCAGGTCTGACCATTTCACAACTGTGTCTGGATATTATAGCTTTTGCTACTTGAAGCATTGTGAACAAAAGATGCTTCTTAAGAGGAGGTAAAGGAGGTTCAGGAAAAATAGGGATTGCCAAAAGTCCTTGGTCAGAGAGATATGTAGATGGTCCAGTACGGGAGAAGTTTAGTGCATGTCCACCAAATATGAATCAGAGTACCTCGTTCCTCCTGCCATCTCCAGAAAGCAGAACAGTAAGAGGTACATTAGGCATGTAATCTAGAAGGGGCAACCATTGTTTTCTTTAATTACCCACATATTTTTGACACTACTCATGTCTTATGTATTATGGAGAAGGTGACTTAGTGTTCTGAGTTAATGCTGCTTACATTTGATGTTGTGTCCCTTTTTTGAAGCATTCTACATAAGAGGGCTTTAATGGAAATACTTGAGGTCCTTACATAGTAACATATATAGGGACATAGTTGATGAAGCTGATAAAAAACATATGTGTCCATCAAGTTCAGCTCATGCCAAATCACCCCTGTTGATCCAGAAGAAGGCAAAAAAAAAAAACACTGAAGTAATTTCCAAATAAGTCCCAAGTGGGTAAAAAAATTCCTTCCTGACTACAAATGGCAGTGAGATATTTCCCTGGATCAACATCCTACCTGCATTGAAGCCATCTGTCATAATTCTCAATATTGCTCTGTGCTAGATAGGTATCCATTGTTTTTTTGAAAGCAGTTACTTTTGATATTTGATATATAAAAATAATATTTTGAATTGCTTTAGAATGTGTATTATATGTATGAATGAACTTTATCCTGTTATCCAATTTTTTAGTCTTCTTGGCCAAGAGGTCTTCCCTGTTTAAAAGGTTAACACGTTCCCTGGCCTTCCTCAATGTTTTATAATCATATCCTCTCTTTCTAAACTTGTTGGAAACATTATCAATCGCATCCTCAATTTTGTCAGTACTACTTGTAATTCTTTTTGCCCTTATCATCTGGCTATAAGGTAATCCCATTTTAAGATGTCTGTGGTGAAAACTTCCTACGTGTAGTAATGTATTTTGATCTGTAGGTTTACTAAACAATGAGGTATTATAACCATCTGTACCCTTTTCAATCCTAACATCGAGGAAGTTTATGGCCCTAGAGTCCATTTCATGCGTAAATTTGATAGTTTCATGACATGAAACTGACAGATGGTTATAATACCTCATTGAAAAATTGGCACATTTTACAAAGTGACCCGGCAATAGGTCACCTTTTCAAGGAGAAACCGTGTATGGCATATAGGAGAACAAGGAACATCAGGGACAGGTTAGTCCATGCAGAAAGAAGGATTGAGCAAAAACAGACTTTCTTATCAACAAAAGTGTATGGTACATATCCCTGTCACACATGTGTGCACTGTAATGGGGTGATCAAAGGAGAGGAGATCAGACATCCACGCACAGGAAAGATTTTTAGGGCCAAAGATTTCTTCACATGTCTCAGTACATATGTGGTTTACTTACTTAAGTGCCTGTGTGGACTGGGATATGTGGGGAAGACCACCAAAACACTGAAGGAAAGGATTGGTCAACATAGTCAGGATTCCTTCCTGACTACAAATGGCAGTGAGATATTTCCCTGGATCAACATCCTACCTGCATTGAAGCCATCTGTCATAATTCTCAATATTGCTCTGTGCTAGATAGGTATCCATTGTTTTTTTGAAAGCAGTTACTTTTGATATTTGATATATAAAAATAATATTTTGAATTGCTTTAGAATGTGTATTATATGTATGAATGAACTTTATCCTGTTATCCAATTTTTTAGTCTTCTTGGCCAAGAGGTCTTCCCTGTTTAAAAGGTTAACACGTTCCCTGGCCTTCCTCAATGTTTTATAATCATATCCTCTCTTTCTAAACTTGTTGGAAACATTATCAATCGCATCCTCAATTTTGTCAGTACTACTTGTAATTCTTTTTGCCCTTATCATCTGGCTATAAGGTAATCCCATTTTAAGATGTCTGTGGTGAAAACTTCCTACGTGTAGTAATGTATTTTGATCTGTAGGTTTACTAAACAATGAGGTATTATAACCATCTGTACCCTTTTCAATCCTAACATCGAGGAAGTTTATGGCCCTAGAGTCCATTTCATGCGTAAATTTGATAGTTTCATGACATGAAACTGACAGATGGTTATAATACCTCATTGAAAAATTGGCACATTTTACAAAGTGACCCGGCAATAGGTCACCTTTTCAAGGAGAAACCGTGTATGGCATATAGGAGAACAAGGAACATCAGGGACAGGTTAGTCCATGCAGAAAGAAGGATTGAGCAAAAACAGACTTTCTTATCAACAAAAGTGTATGGTACATATCCCTGTCACACATGTGTGCACTGTAATGGGGTGATCAAAGGAGAGGAGATCAGACATCCACGCACAGGAAAGATTTTTAGGGCCAAAGATTTCTTCACATGTCTCAGTACATATGTGGTTTACTTACTTAAGTGCCTGTGTGGACTGGGATATGTGGGGAAGACCACCAAAACACTGAAGGAAAGGATTGGTCAACATAAATCAGATATCAGAACACATAAGGATACGTCTGTGGCAAGGCACTTTAATTTAATGGGTCATAATATATCTCAAATGAGGTATCAGGTGTTGGAACAGGTGAAGCCCCTAAAGAGAGGTGGTAATAGAGATAGGGTATTACTCCAGAGGGAAGCAAGGTGGACTTATACCCTAAATACAGTGGCTCCACAGGGCCTTAATGAACGCATAGAATACAGATGGTTCCTGTGATGAAATAGATAAACTTTTGTTGAGGGTCCTTGGGCACTCTATTTGATAGAAGCCGTTTATCTGTATATAAAGTTAATAGAAAAAATATGGTTGTTGCAGTGTGGTAACAATGTTGAGTGTCAGTTTTTAATGTATGTTTTGTTATTATTTTCATTTTTCTTAGGTGACTGACCTCGGGTTAAACATGTTGGGAGCACAAGATGGCAGGAAACTTTGTTATTATACCCAATATGGGGATGCTACATGCGTCTGGAGGCTCTGTAAATGTGTTTATGTTTATTTATGTTTCTATGGTGATGGACGGGGGCGGGCGCGGTCTGATGATGCGATGGCCGTGTCGGCCATTGCGCGTCGGAACGGATGCCGCGCGTCTAAGCCTTTTGAGGGAAGGGAGGGTACATAATGTGTCTGTTTCCGTGAGCTGATATGTATAGTGACCGAATTGAGGAAGGGGGATTCCCCCGAAATGTCTTGTGGCCTGAGAGCATTCTTGCCTTATTGTATTGCATAAATATGTGAATAAAGCACTGGAAATTTCCCAAATATCGGTGAGTGCCTGTTCACTTTCGCTGTATTTGATGTAATACCATGTTACGCTATCCCTGCAGTACTGAACACTGTGTGATGTAATAAAATCTTATAGTTCCCTGCAGCACTAAATACTCTATGTGATGTAATACAATGTTACAATGTCCCTGCAGCACTGAATAATCTGTGTGATGTAATACAATGTTACACTCTCCCTGCAGCACTGATTGCTCTGTGTGATGAAATACAATGTTAAACTAACCCTGCAGTACTGAATGTTCTGTGTGATGTAATATAATGTTGCACTCTCCCTGCAGTACTGAATACACTGTGTGATGTAATACAATGTTACGCTCTCACTGCAGAACTGAATGCTCTGTGTGATGTAATACAATGTTACACTATCCCTGCAGTACTGAATGATCTGTGTGATGTAATACAATGTTACACTATCCCTGCAGCACTGAATGATCTGTGTGATGTAATACAATGTTACACTATCCCTGCAGTACTGAATGCTCTGTGTGATGTAATACAATGTTACGCTCTCACTGCAGAACTGAATGCTCTGTGTGATGTAATACAATGTTACACTATCCCTGCAGTACTGAATGCTCTGTGTGATATAATACAATGTTACACTATCCCTGCAGCACTGAATGATCTGTGTGATGTAATACAATGTTACACTCTTCCTGCAGCACTGAATGATCTGTGTGATGTAATACAATGTTAGTCTCCATGCAGCACCGAATGCTCTGTGTGATGTAATACAATATTACAGTCTACCTGTATCAGTGAATGATGTATGATGTAATACAGTGTTACATTCTCGCTGCAGCACTGAATGCTCTGTGTGATGCGATACATTTGTGACGGTACCAGAAGACACCCCGCCTGGGTGTCTCCGTCAGTCGCCGCTTCCTCTATTCTGGAACAGGAAAAACCGCCACCATCAGATCCCAAAGTACCCCAATCACCAGGCCAGACTAGTGTCAGGGTAACCAGAACTCTTTACTGTACAACACAGAAACCTTATATACAAAACTGTAAGGTCATGGAACAATGTGGTAGACCAAAGCACACAAAGGGGACAATGGAGAACAAGACTTGGGTGCATTAGCTGACAATAGTGAGGGGTGGTGTGTAAAGAGTAGGACAAAGGGCTGGGGCTGGATACAATGGGCCAGAATACACATTCACAACAGTGTCCTTTGTGCCAAAGCATCTTTTATATAATTTGATTTAGCCACCTGGAGGGACAACCAATCCGTGGGCTGACGTGGCCTGACCAATCCTGGCCAGGCAAGTCATACGGCCTCTCCGCCTATGAGACGGCAATACCTGGTGGAGTGACCAACCAATCCCTGGGCTGCCTACGTTCCACATGTTAAGTCTATGGGGAACATTTACATACGTCACCCAGGTTGTGGCCAGTCCTGCAAGTGCCTACCTGCTCAGTGCCATAATGTCAATAGTTTGTCGACGCTATATCTCTGTGCAGGGAGACGCATACTGGTTGTCGACCGTATTGCCGTTCAACTTCCCTGTATCTTAGTCGAATACTATGTCCCTTTAAAACAGTGACCAATCACAGGAGTGCCAACTTTTCTCTATGTAAAGTCAATGGGCGCCCTTTAACTCTGACTAGCTAATCAGCGTTTAGCCGACTCTAGAAACCCAGCATGGGTGTTTGACAGATCCCTGGTATGAGGTGAATGGCAGTCTTTTATGAGGTCCATAGTGTTCCTGGGTGGCGTCTGTAGGTGCCCAGCCAGAGGTGGGTTAGTTGGGCAAGGCCAGGACATTCCGGTTCCTGTGACAACAATGTTATAGTCTCTCTGCAGCCCTGAATACTCTGTGTGATGTAATACAATGTTACCGTCTGTCTCCGTTCAGCACTGAATGCTCTGTGTGATGTAATACAATGTTACACTATCCCTGCAGCACTGAATGCTCTGTGTGATGTAATATAATGTTGCACTATCCCTGCAGTACTGAATGCTCTGTGTGATGTAATACAATGTTACCGTCTGTCTCCGTTCAGCACTGAATACTCTGTGTGATGTAATACAATGTTACCGTCTGTCTCCGTTCAGCACTGAATGCTCTGTGTGATGTAATACAATGTTACACTATCCCTGCAGCACTGAATGCTCTGTGTGATGTAATATAATGTTGCACTATCCCTGCAGCACTGAATGCTCTGTGTGATGTAATACAATGTTACACTATCCCTGCAGCACTGAATGCTCTGTGTGATGTAATATAATGTTACAGTCTCCGTTCAGCAATGAATGCTCTGTGTGATGTAATACAATGTTACACTATCCCTGCAGCACTGAATGCTCTGTGTGATGTAATACAATGTTACACTATCCCTGCAGCACTGAATGATCTGTGTGATGTAATACAATGTTACACTCTTCCTGCAGCACTGAATGATCTGTGTGATGTAATACAATGTTAGTCTCCATGCAGCACCGAATGCTCTGTGTGATGTAATACAATATTACAGTCTACCTGTATCAGTGAATGATGTATGATGTAATACAGTGTTACATTCTCGCTGCAGCACTGAATGCTCTGTGTGATGTAATATAATATTACACTCTCCCTGCAGCACTGAATGCTCTGTGTGATGTAATACAATGTTACACTTTCCCTTCCGCACTGAATGCTCTATGTGATGTAATACGTTACACTTTCCCTTCCGCACTGAATGCTCTGTGTGATGTATTACAATGTTATAGTCTCTCTGCAGCACTGAATGATCTGTGTGATGTAATACAATGTTACACTTTCCCTTCCGCACTGAATGCTCTGTGTGATGTATTACAATGTTACACTTTCCCTTCCGCACTGAATGCTCTGTGTGATGTATTACAATGTTATAGTCTCTCTGCAGCACTGAATGATCTGTGTGATTTAATTCAATGTTGCCGTCTGTCTCTGTTCAGCACTGAATGCTCTGTGTGATGTAATACAATGTTACAGTATACCTGCAGCACTGAATGCTCTGTGTGATGTAATACAATGTTACACTCTCCCTGCAGTACTGAATGCTGTGTGTGATGTAATACAATGTTACACTCTCCCTGCAGCACTGAATGCTCTGTGTGATGTAATACAATGTTACAGTCTCCCTGCAGCACTGAATGCTCTGTGTGATGTAATACAATGTTACACTATCCCTGTAGCACTGAATGCTCTGTGTGATGTAACACAGTGTTTCTCAACTCCTGCCCTCAGAACCCACTAACAGGCCAGGACTTAGGGATTTCTCTGCTAGAGCACAGGTGTGGTGATCAGAGGCTCATTCACATTGATTAACTCCCCTGTGTTCTAACAAGGAAATCATCACATCCTGGCCTGTTAGTGGGTCCTGAGGACAGGAGTTGAGAAACACTGATGTAATACAATGTTACACTTCCCCTGCAGCACTGAAGGCTCTGTGTGATGCAACACAGTGTTATATTCATACCTGGGAACTCTCTGGTTTTGCAACGGAGACTCCGGATTTCACAGTGAATTACCGGGTCTCCGGGGCTGCCTCTCAATCTCCGGGTGGGCAGAGTTTCTACTTGGTCTTCATCCTGTCCCGGTTACTGCCACTACCTGCCCTCTTACCCTCGTTCAACATGTATAACTTTTTTTTCCGCCCCCCTCGTGGCTAAGCCCCATCCCTTTTCCGACAAGAATCACATTACTTCCCTCTCTGATCGGCACTGTCGCCTTGCCTGTCAAGTTCCCAGGTATGGTTATATTCTCCCTGCAGCACTGAATGCTCTGTGTGATGTAATACAATGTTACAGTCTCCCTGCAGCGCTGACTACTCTGTGTGATGTAATACAATGTTAAACTCTCCCTTAAGCAGTGAATGCTCTTTGCTATGTAATACAATGTTATATTTTACCTGCACTACTGAATGTTATGTGATGCAACACAGTGTTACACTATTCCTGCAGTACTGAATGCTCTGTGTGATGTGATACAATGTTACACTATCCCTGAAGCACTGAATGCTCTGTGTGATGTAATACAATGTTACACTATCCCTGTAGCACTGAATGTTATGTGATGTATTACAATGTTATAGTCTCTCTGCAGCACTGAATGCTCTGTGTGATGTAATACAATGTTACACTCTCCCTGCAGCACTGAATGCTCTGTGTGATGTAATACAATGTTACACTCTCCCTGCAGCACTGAATGCTCTGTGTGATGTAATACAATGTTACACTATCCCTGTAGCACTGAATGGTATGTGATGTATTACAATGTTATAGTCTCTCTGCAGCACTGAATGCTCTGTGTGATGTAATACAATGTTACACTCTCCCTGCAGCACTGAATGCTCTGTGTGATGTAATACAATGTTACACTCTCCCAGCAGCACTGAATGCTCTGTGTGATGTAATACAATGTTACACTAACCCTGCAGTACTGAATGCTCTGTGTGATGTAGTACAATGTTACACTATCCCTGCAGTACTGAATGCTCTGTGTGATGTAATACAATGTTACACTATACCTGTAGCACTGAATGCTCTGTGTGATGTATTACAATGTCATAGTCTCTCTGCAGCACTGAATGATCTGTGTGATTTAATACAATGTTGCCGTCTGTCTCTGTTCAGCACTGAATGCTCTGTGTGATGTAATACAATGTTACAGTATCCCTGCAGCGCTGAATGCTCTGTTTGATGTAATACAATGTTACACTCTCCCTGCAGTACTGAATGCTGTGTGTGATGTAATACAATGTTACACTCTCCCTGCAGCACTGAATGCTCTATGTGATGTAATACAATGTTACAGTCTCCCTGCAGCACTGAATGCTCTGTGTGATGTAATACAATGTTACAGTATCCCTGCAGCACTGAATGCTCTGTGTGATGTAATACAATGTTACACTCTCCCTGCAGCACTGAATGCTCTGTGTGATGTAATACAATGTTACAGTCTCCCTGCAGCACTGAATGCTCTGTGTGATGTAATACAATGTTACACTATCCCTGTAGCACTGAATGCTCTGTGTGATGTAACACAGTGTTTCTCAACTCCTGCCCTCAGAACCCACTAACAGGCCAGGACTTAGGGATTTCTCTGCTAGAGCACAGGTGTGGTGATCAGAGGCTCATTCACATTGATTAACTCCCCTTTGTTCTAACAAGGAAATCATCACATCCTGGCCTGTTAGTGGGTCCTGAGGACAGGAGTTGAGAAACACTGATGTAATACAATGTTACACTTCCCCTGCAGCACTGAAGGCTCTGTGTGATGCAACACAGTGTTATATTCATAACTGGGAACTCTCTGGTTTTGCAACGGAGACTCCGGATTTCACAGTGAATTACCGGGTCTCCGGGGCTGCCTCTCAATCTCCGGGTGGGCAGAGTTTCTACTTGGTCTCCATCCTGTCCCGGTTCCTGCCACTCCCTGCCCTCTTACCCTCGTTCAACATGTATAATTTTTTTTCCCGCCCCCCTCGTGGCTAAGCCCCATCCCTTTTCCGACAAGAATCGCATCACTTCCCTCCCTGATCGGCACTGTCGCCTTGCCTGTCAAGTTCCCAGGTATGGTTATATTCTCCCTGCAGCACTGAATGCTCTGTGTGATGTAATACAATGTTACAGTCTCCCTGCAGCGCTGACTACTCTGTGTGATGTAATACAATGTTAAACTCTCCCTTAAGCAGTGAATGCTCTTTGCTATGTAATACAATGTTATACTTTACCTGCACTACTGAATGTTATGTGATGCAACACAGTGTTACACTATTCCTGCAGTACTGAATGCTCTGTGTGATGTAATACAATGTTACACTATCCCTGAAGCACTGAATGCTCTGTGTGATGTAATACAATGTTACACTATCCCTGTAGCACTGAATGTTATGTGATGTATTACAATGTTATAGTCTCTCTGCAGCACTGAATGCTCTGTGTGATGTAATACAATGTTACACTCACCCTGCAGCACTGAATGCACTGTGTGATGTAATACAATGTTACACTCTCCCTGCAGCACTGAATGCTCTGTGTGATGTAATACAATGTTATAGTCTCTCTGCAGCACTGAATGATCTGTGTGATTTAATACAATGTTGCCGTCTGTCTCTGTTCAGCACTGAATGCTGTGTGTGATGTAATATAATGTTACAGTCTCCCTGCAGCACTGAATGCTCTGTGTGATGTAATACAATGTTACACTCTCCCTGCAGCACTGAATGGTCTGTGTGATGTAATACAATGTTACACTTTCCCTTCCGCACTGAATGTTCTGTGTGATGTATTACAATGTTATAGTCTCTCTGCAGCACTGAATGATCTGTGTGATTTAATACAATGTTGCCATCTGTCTCTGTTCAGCACTGAATGCTCTGTGTGATGTAATACAATGTTACAGTATCCCTGCAGCACTGAATGCTCTGTGTGATGTAATACAATGTTACACTATCCCTGCAGTACTGAATGCTCTGTGTGATGTAATACAATGTTACACTCTCCCTGCAGCACTGAATGCTCTGTGTGATGTAACACAGTGTTTCTCAACTCCTGCCCTCAGAACCCACTAACAGGCCAGGACTTAGGGATTTCTCTGCTAGAGCACAGGTGTGGTGATCAGAGGCTCATTCACATTGATTAACTCCCCTGTGTTCTAACAAGGAAATCATCACATCCTGGCCTGTTAGTGGGTCCTGAGGACAGGAGTTGAGAAACACTGATGTAATACAATGTTACACTTCCCCTGCAGCACTGAAGGCTCTGTGTGATGCAACACAGTGTTATATTCATACCTGGGAACTCTCTGGTATTGCAACGGAGACTCTGGATTTCACAGTGAATTACCGGGTCTCCGGGGCTGCCTCTCAATCTCCGGGTGGGCAGAGTTTCTACTTGGTCTCCATCCTGTCCCGGTTCCTGCCACTCCCTGCCCTGCCTCTGTGTGATGTAATACAATGTTACAGTCTCCCTGCAGCGCTGACTACTCTGTGTGATGTAATAAAATTTTAAACTCTCCCTTAAGCAGTGAATGCTCTTTGCTATGTAATACAATGTTATACTTTACCTGCACTACTGAATGTTATGTGATGCAACACAGTGTTACACTATTCCTGCAGTACTGAATGCTCTGTGTGATGTAATACAATGTTACACTATCCCTGAAGCACTGAATGCTCTGTGTGATGTAATACAATGTTACACTATCCCTGTAGCACTGAATGTTATGTGATGTATTACAATGTTATAGTCTCTCTGCAGCACTGAATGCTCTGTGTGATGTAATACAATGTTATAGTCTCTCTGCAGCACTGAATGATCTGTGTGATTTAATACAATGTTGCCGTCTGTCTCTGTTCAGCACTGAATGCTGTGTGTGATGTAATATAATGTTACTAGTGTTGAGCGAGCATGCTCGGCCGATGCTCGGATCGGCTCGAGCATCGCTCTGCTCGGCACATGGCGGTACTCGTACGAGTACCGCATGTGCTCGCCCGCCATGTTCGGGTCTCCTCCCCGCACGTTTCGCGGCTGCTGCGCAGCCAATAAACGTGCAGGGAGGCTCTGACATCAGTGTAATGCCAGCAGCCATGTTGGCTGCTGGCATTACACTGATTGGCTGGCCAGAACCCGTGGTAGGGTGCTGTATAGCACCTGACCAGCGAGTTCGGCTCAGTCTTAGCCAGGGAGAGATGAGGATAGGAAGGGAAAGTCAGTGTAGGGAGAAAAAAAGCAAATTTGTAAAAAAAAAGACCCAAAAGTCCTTTTTAGGACTACTGTGTGTGGGGGCAGCAGTTTATTTTGTGTGTGGGGAAAAAAAACAAAAAAAAAAAAACTTCATATATTCTGTTTAGTGTGCAAAGTTGCAGATTAGAGCACATTCTGTTTAGTGTGCAAAGTTGCAGATTAGAGCACATTCTGTTCAGTGTGCAAAGTTGCAGATTAGCAGCACACTCTTTTTAGTGTGCAAAGTTGCAGATTAGAGCACATTCTGTTTAGTGTGCAAAGTTGCAGATTAGAGCACATTCTGTTTAGTGTGCAAAGTTGCAGATTAGAGCACATTCTGTTAAGTCTTCAAACTGTAAAATATCAAAGTCACATATTCCATTCAGTGTGCGTCGCCGCAGTTTAGCAGCACATTCTGTGTACTGTGCACAGTTGCAGAATAGGAAGAAATACTGTTAAGTCTTCAAACTGTAAAATATCAAAGTCACATATTCCATTCAGTGTGCGTCGCCGCAGTTTAGCAGCACATTCTGTGTACTGTGCACAGTTGCAGAATAGGAAGAAATACTGTTAAGTCTTCAAACTGTAAAATATCAAAGTCACATATTCCATTCAGTGTGCGTCACCGCAGTTTAGCAGCACATTCTGTGTACTGTGCACAGTTGCAGAATAGGAAGAAATACTGTTAAGTCTTCAAACTGTAAAATATCAAAGTCACATATTCCATTCACTGTGCGTAGCCGCAGATAAGCAGCAAATTCTGTTTACTGTGCAAAGTTGCAGAATAGGAAGAAATACTGTTAAGTCTTCAAACTGTAAAATATCAAAGTCACATATTCCATTCACTGTGCGTAGCCGCAGTTTAGCAGCAAATTCTGTTTACTGTGCAAAGTTGCAGAATAGGAAGAAATACTGTTAAGTCTTCAAACTGTAAAATATCAAAGTCACATATTCCATTCACTGTGCGTAGCCGCAGATAAGCAGCAAATTCTGTTTACTGTGCAAAGTTGCAGAATAGGAAGAAATACTGTTAAGTCTTCAAACTGTAAAATATCAAAGTCACATATTCCATTCAGTGTGCGTCGCCGCAGTTTAGCAGCACATTCTGTGTACTGTGCACAGTTGCAGAATAGGAAGAAATACTGTTAAGTCTTCAAACTGTAAAATATCAAAGTCACATATTCCATTCAGTGTGCGTCACCGCAGTTTAGCAGCACATTCTGTGTACTGTGCACAGTTGCAGAATAGGAAGAAATACTGTTAAGTCTTCAAACTGTAAAATATCAAAGTCACATATTCCATTCAGTGTGCGTCACCACAGTTTAGCAGCACATTCTGTGTACTGTGCACAGTTGCAGAATAGGAAGAAATACTGTTAAGTCTTCAAACTGTAAAATATCAAAGTCACATATTCCATTCAGTGTGCGTCGCCGCAGTTTAGCAGCACATTCTGTGTACTGTGCACAGTTGCAGAATAGGAAGAAATACTGTTAAGTCTTCAAACTGTAAAATATCAAAGTCACATATTCCATTCAGTGTGCGTCACCGCAGTTTAGCAGCACATTCTGTGTACTGTGCACAGTTGCAGAATAGGAAGAAATACTGTTAAGTCTTCAAACTGTAAAATATCAAAGTCACATATTCCATTCACTGTGCGTAGCCGCAGATAAGCAGCAAATTCTGTTTACTGTGCAAAGTTGCAGAATAGGAAGAAATACTGTTAAGTCTTCAAACTGTAAAATATCAAAGTCACATATTCCATTCACTGTGCGTAGCCGCAGATAAGCAGCAAATTCTGTTTACTGTGCAAAGTTGCAGAATAGGAAGAAATACTGTTAAGTATTCAAACTGTAAAATATCAAAGTCACATATTCCATTCAGTGTGCGTCGCCGCAGTTTAGCAGCACATTCTGTGTACTGTGCACAGTTGCAGAATAGGAAGAAATACTGTTAAGTCTTCAAACTGTAAAATATCAAAGTCACATATTCCATTCAGTGTGCGTCACCGCAGTTTAGCAGCACATTCTGTGTACTGTGCACAGTTGCAGAATAGGAAGAAATACTGTTAAGTCTTCAAACTGTAAAATATCAAAGTCACATATTCCATTCACTGTGCGTAGCCGCAGATAAGCAGCAAATTCTGTTTACTGTGCAAAGTTGCAGAATAGGAAGAAATACTGTTAAGTCTTCAAACTGTAAAATATCAAAGTCACATATTCCATTCACTGTGCGTAGCCGCAGATAAGCAGCAAATTCTGTTTACTGTGCAAAGTTGCAGAATAGGAAGAAATACTGTTAAGTCTTCAAACTGTAAAATATCAAAGTCACATATTCCATTCACTGTGCGTAGCCGCAGATAAGCAGCAAATTCTGTTTACTGTGCAAAGTTGCAGAATAGGAAGAAATACTGTTAAGTCTTCAAACTGTAAAATATCAAAGTCACATATTCCATTCAGTGTGCGTCGCCGCAGTTTAGCAGCACATTCTGTGTACTGTGCACAGTTGCAGAATAGGAAGAAATACTGTTAAGTCTTCAAACTGTAAAATATCAAAGTCACATATTCCATTCAGTGTGCGTCACCGCAGTTTAGCAGCACATTCTGTGTACTGTGCACAGTTGCAGAATAGGAAGAAATACTGTTAAGTCTTCAAACTGTAAAATATCAAAGTCACATATTCCATTCAGTGTGCGTCACCGCAGTTTAGCAGCACATTCTGTGTACTGTGCACAGTTGCAGAATAGGAAGAAATACTGTTAAGTCTTCAAACTGTAAAATATCAAAGTCACATATTCCATTCAGTGTGCGTCGCCGCAGTTTAGCAGCACATTCTGTGTACTGTGCACAGTTGCAGAATAGGAAGAAATACTGTTAAGTCTTCAAACTGTAAAATATCAAAGTCACATATTCCATTCAGTGTGCGTCACCGCAGTTTAGCAGCACATTCTGTGTACTGTGCACAGTTGCAGAATAGGAAGAAATACTGTTAAGTCTTCAAACTGTAAAATATCAAAGTCACATATTCCATTCACTGTGCGTAGCCGCAGATAAGCAGCAAATTCTGTTTACTGTGCAAAGTTGCAGAATAGGAAGAAATACTGTTAAGTATTCAAACTGTAAAATATCAAAGTCACATATTCCATTCAGTGTGCGTCGCCGCAGTTTAGCAGCACATTCTGTGTACTGTGCACAGTTGCAGAATAGGAAGAAATACTGTTAAGTCTTCAAACTGTAAAATATCAAAGTCACATATTCCATTCAGTGTGCGTCACCGCAGTTTAGCAGCACATTCTGTGTACTGTGCACAGTTGCAGAATAGGAAGAAATACTGTTAAGTCTTCAAACTGTAAAATATCAAAGTCACATATTCCATTCACTGTGCGTAGCCGCAGATAAGCAGCAAATTCTGTTTACTGTGCAAAGTTGCAGAATAGGAAGAAATACTGTTAAGTATTCAAACTGTAAAATATCAAAGTCACATATTCCATTCAGTGTGCGTCGCCGCAGTTTAGCAGCACATTCTGTGTACTGTGCACAGTTGCAGAATAGGAAGAAATACTGTTAAGTCTTCAAACTGTAAAATATCAAAGTCACATATTCCATTCAGTGTGCGTCACCGCAGTTTAGCAGCACATTCTGTGTACTGTGCAAAGTTGCAGAATAGGAAGAAATACTGTTAAGTCTTCAAACTGTAAAATATCAAAGTCACATATTCCATTCACTGTGCGTAGCCGCAGATAAGCAGCAAATTCTGTTTACTGTGCAAAGTTGCAGAATAGGAAGAAATACTGTTAAGTCTTCAAACTGTAAAATATCAAAGTCACATATTCCATTCACTGTGCGTAGCCGCAGATAAGCAGCAAATTCTGTTTACTGTGCAAAGTAGCAGAATAGGAAGAAATACTGTTAAGTCTTCAAACTGTAAAATATCAAAGTCACATATTCCATTCAGTGTGCGTCGCCGCAGTTTAGCAGCACATTCTGTGTACTGTGCACAGTTGCAGAATAGGAAGAAATACTGTTAAGTCTTCAAACTGTAAAATATCAAAGTCACATATTCCATTCAGTGTGCGTCACCGCAGTTTAGCAGCACATTCTGTGTACTGTGCACAGTTGCAGAATAGGAAGAAATACTGTTAAGTCTTCAAACTGTAAAATATCAAAGTCACATATTCCATTCAGTGTGCGTCACCGCAGTTTAGCAGCACATTCTGTGTACTGTGCACAGTTGCAGAATAGGAAGAAATACTGTTAAGTCTTCAAACTGTAAAATATCAAAGTCACATATTCCATTCAGTGTGCGTCGCCGCAGTTTAGCAGCACATTCTGTGTACTGTGCACAGTTGCAGAATAGGAAGAAATACTGTTAAGTCTTCAAACTGTAAAATATCAAAGTCACATATTCCATTCAGTGTGCGTCACCGCAGTTTAGCAGCACATTCTGTGTACTGTGCACAGTTGCAGAATAGGAAGAAATACTGTTAAGTCTTCAAACTGTAAAATATCAAAGTCACATATTCCATTCACTGTGCGTAGCCGCAGATAAGCAGCAAATTCTGTTTACTGTGCAAAGTTGCAGAATAGGAAGAAATACTGTTAAGTCTTCAAACTGTAAAATATCAAAGTCACATATTCCATTCACTGTGCGTAGCCGCAGATATGCAGCAAATTCTGTTTACTGTGCAAAGTTGCAGAATAGGAAGAAATACTGTTAAGTATTCAAACTGTAAAATATCAAAGTCACATATTCCATTCAGTGTGCGTCGCCGCAGTTTAGCAGCACATTCTGTGTACTGTGCACAGTTGCAGAATAGGAAGAAATACTGTTAAGTCTTCAAACTGTAAAATATCAAAGTCACATATTCCATTCAGTGTGCGTCACCGCAGTTTAGCAGCACATTCTGTGTACTGTGCACAGTTGCAGAATAGGAAGAAATACTGTTAAGTCTTCAAACTGTAAAATATCAAAGTCACATATTCCATTCACTGTGCGTAGCCGCAGATAAGCAGCAAATTCTGTTTACTGTGCAAAGTTGCAGAATAGGAAGAAATACTGTTAAGTCTTCAAACTGTAAAATATCAAAGTCACATATTCCATTCACTGTGCGTAGCCGCAGATAAGCAGCAAATTCTGTTTACTGTGCAAAGTTGCAGAATAGGAAGAAATACTGTTAAGTCTTCAAACTGTAAAATATCAAAGTCACATATTCCATTCAGTGTGCGTCGCCGCAGTTTAGCAGCACATTCTGTGTACTGTGCACAGTTGCAGAATAGGAAGAAATACTGTTAAGTCTTCAAACTGTAAAATATCAAAGTCACATATTCCATTCAGTGTGCGTCGCCGCAGTTTAGCAGCACATTCTGTGTACTGTGCACAGTTGCAGATTTGCAGCACATATTCCGTGTAATATGAAGAAGGCGGGTAAAAAGGGACGGGGAAGTGGACGTGATCCTGATAGTTCAGGGCGCGGGTCAGGACGCGTAGAAACTGTGCCTGGTGCCAGAGCACAAGAAAGAAAGACATCCACCATACCTAGCTTCATGTCTCATTTTACAGGGCGTCGCAGGACATCACTCTCGAGGTCCGACCACTGCGAACAGGTGGTCGGTTGGATGTCAGCTGATACTGCTTCCAGTCGGTTAAGCACCACCCTGTCTTCCACCAAGTCCACTCTCAGTAGCCAAGAGTCTGGTCAACATAATCCTCACTCTGATCATCCTTCCTCCCACCATACACGGTCTGGTCAAAGAAGTGATCCCACACTGGGATATAGTGAGGAGCTCGTCTCATCACCAATCCTTCATTTGACCCTCTCTCCAAGCACGCTTGCAGAGGAACATGACATCTTGTGCCCTGATTCACAACCTCTAGAGGCTACCCAATCACAAGAAGATGACAGATGTGAATGGCATTTAAGGTCAATGGAAGTAGTGGATGATGATGATGATGAGACACAGTTGCCATTAAATCAACCACTATTACTGTCTCAAGACCTTGATGAGGAGGATGATATACAGTTGTCAATGACTGAGTATTTGGTGGGATCAAGACATGAGGAGGATGATCAGAGTGAGGAAGTGGAGGAGGACTTGGTGGACGATGAGGTGACTGACCCCACCTGGGAAGGTGTAGAGCCGAGCGATGACAGCAGTCCTGAGGGTGAGCCATCTGCAGCACCGCAACAGGCTGGAAGAGGCAGTGGTGTGGCTACAGAAAGAAGGCGGACCGCACCAAACCGGCCCGCAAATGTTCCACGGAGCACCCCCTTGCGTAAATCTCCCTTGCCAAGGGGTAGGTGTTCCGCGGTATGGAGTTTTTTTAAGGAAAGTGCGGACGACAAAAGAATTGTAGTTTGCAACCTGTGCCACACCAGAATGAGCCGAGGCATGAACACTAGAAACCTCACCACCACCAGCATGATCCGACACATGGCATCCAAGCACCGTAATAAGTGGGAGGAACGCCTGGATCGCCCATCTGTGTCTGCAGGCCACACCACTGCCTCCTCTTCCCCTGTTTTCGGTGCCGGCCAATCGCCTGTCGAAGGCGCAGGCCCGCATACCTCCCGCCCTGCACCTGTACCATCTGAAGCACCATCAGCGACCACATCCACTTCCCTGTCCCAGCGCAGCGTCCAAATGTCGTTACCCCAGGCATTTGAGCGCAAGCGAAAATACCCAGCCACCCACCCACAGGCCATAGCACTAACCTCACACCTTTCCAAATTACTGGCCATCGAAATGCTGCCATTTAGGCTTGTGGACACTGAGTCCTTCCGCAGCCTGATGGCAGCAGCTGTCCCTCGGTATGCGGTCCCCAGCCGCCACTACTTTTCCCGGTGTGCCATCCCCGCATTACACCACCATGTGTCCCGTAACATCACCCGTGCCCTGACCAACGCAGTTACTGGGAAGGTCCACTTAACGACTGACACATGGACAAGTGCTTGTGGCCAGGGACGCTACATTTCCCTGACGGCACACTGGGTGAATGTCTTGGAGGCTGGGAGCGACTCGGACCCTGGGATGGCACGGGTGCTACCCACGCCGAGGATTGCGGGCCCTACCTCCATCAGGTTTTCCGCCAGCACCTACGTTATTGGCTCCTCCTCCTCCGTTTCCACCTCCGAATTCTCTGCACGCAGCGCCACTCACCCATCAGCCGGTAGCCTGAAGCAGTGTAGCACTGCAGTGGGGAAGCGTCAACAGGCCGTGCTGAAGCTGATCTGCCTTGGGGACAAACAGCACACGGCCTCAGAGCTGTTGCAGGGGATTAGTCACCAGACCGAGCAGTGGCTCTCGCCACTCAACCTGCAACCAGGCATGGTTGTGTGTGATAATGGGCGTAACTTGGTGGCGGCTTTGGAGCTCGGCAAGCTCACACACGTACCATGCCTAGCGCATGTATTTAATTTAGTGGTTCAGCGATTTCTAAAAACCTACCCCAATGTGCATGATCTCTTGACCAAGGTGCGCCGCGTGTGTGCACATTTCCGTAAGTCATCAACAGCTTCAGCCGGCCTGTTGAAGCTGCAGCAGCGCTTACAATTGCCAGCTCACCGGCTGCTGTGTGACGTGAGCACGCGCTGGAACTCCACCTTCCACATGTTGGCCCGGCTTTGTGAGCAGCAGAGGGCAGTAGTGGAGTACCAGCTGTTACACGGTCGTCGCCTCTCCGTTCAACTTCATCTAATCAGAAGTGAGGAGTGGGAATGGATGTCAGACCTCTGTGAGGTTTTACGCAATTTTGAGGAATCGACACAGATGGTGAGCGGCGATAACGCTATTATCAGTGTAACCATCCCACTTCTGTGTCTACTGAAACGCTCGCTGCTCACAATGAAAACCGATGCTTTGCATGTGGAAGAGATGGAAATGCGGGAGGAAGAGCTTACACAAGGTGATAGCCAGAGCACCCTCACTTCGTCTTCTCAGCGACAATTGGAGGAGGCGGAGGAGGAGGAGGAGGAAGACACGGTTGCCTCCGCTACAGAGGGTAGCCATGGAACTTTAGTTCCATCTCTTCAGCGTGGGTGGGCAGAAGAGGAGGAAGAGGATGAGGAGATTGAGAGTCATCCTCCTGGTGAGGACAGCGAAATCTTGCCTGTTGGTACTCTGGCACACATGGCTGACTTTATGTTAGGCTGCCTTTCCCGTGACCCACGCGTTATACGCATTTTAGACAACACGGATTACTGGGTGTTCACCCTTCTGGACCCCCGCTACAAAGAGAATTTCTCATCTCTCATTCCTCCGGTGGAGAGGACAAGCAAAATGGTGCAATACCAGAAGGTTCTTGTCGAAAAATTGCTCCAAAATTTTCCATCTGACAACGCTGGCGGCAGAGTACGTGCTACCTTGGCCAACCGAGAAGGGGAGAAAAGGGGAGCACACAGCAGTTCCGACAAAGGCAGGGCAACACTCTCCAAGGCGTGGGACACCTTCATGACACCCCGCCAGCACCCTCAACCTGATGCGCAGCCTAGTGTCACAAGGAGGGAAAAGTTTTGGAAGATGGTGAAGGAGTACGTAGCAGACCGTGTCAGCGTCCTCAATGATCCCTCTGTGCCTTACAACTACTGGGTGTCCAAGCTGGACACGTGGTATGAACTGGCACTCTACGCCTTGGAGGTGCTGGCCTGCCCTGCCGCCAGCGTTCTGTCTGAGCGGGTATTTAGTGCTGCTGGTGGCATCATAACAGATAAGCGTATCCGCCTTTCCACCGACAATGCTGATAGGTTGACACTTATAAAAATGAACAAGGCCTGGATTTCCCCTGACTTCTCCACTCCACTGGAGGAAAGCCCCGGGGGAACATAAACTCACTTTATATATGTTATTTACAATGATGGGAATACTCTGTATTCCCATTCACCCCTTCCACCCAAAAAATGGGTATATGGTTGACTCTCTTCCATATACCCTGGGATATAATTTTTATATAGGGCCAGCTCACCAGCGGGCCCTGTGATATAATTTTTATATAGGGCCAGCTCACCAGCGGGCCCTGTTTGACAATTTTTGTATAGGTCAGCTCACCAGCGGGCCTTCTCATATAATGTTTTATAGCGTCAGCTCACTAGCGTGCCTTCGCATATAATGTTTAGGATGGTCAGCTCCGCAGCAGACCCTCACCCATAATGTTTTAGATGGTCGGCTCAGCACACGTTTCCCTCTTAATCATGGCCTCAGTTCAGAAAAATCAAGGACATTTTTGGGAGAATTTGCCTCTGCGCACGTTTCCCTCTTAATCATGGCCTCAGTTCAGAAAAATCGAGGAAATTTTTGGGAGAATTTGCAGATGATATACAAGTAAATATACAGCAAATACTGTTTGGTAACAATTTTTCGCCTAAAGTCGTTTTTATCTGCCTTTTTGTGTGTTTTACGGTCAGTCTGTAAAAATGGCGTACTACGGGCGAAAGATCATTCCCAGCAGCGATGTTGGAGTCCAAGATGCATCCAGACATCCTCCCTATGCTGTCCCTGAACCATTTCTGTGGTGTTTCCATCATTTTCTGCCCTTTTCCTATGGACCAGGCACCCTCCCCTCATCAGAGCAGGGGGTGCCTGGTGTAATGCTCGAGACCTCCCATTGACTTCAATGGGGCTCGGGTGCTCGGCCGAGCACTCGAGCCTCCGGGGGTGCTCGGTCAGAGCACCCGAACACCCGAGCATTGGGGTGCTCGCTCATCACTAAATGTTACAGTCTCCCTGCAGAACTGAATGCTCTGTGTGATGTAATATAATATTACACTCTCCCTGCAGCACTGAATGGTCTGTGTGATGTAATACAATGTTACACTTTCCCTTCCGCACTGAATGCTCTGTGTGATGTATTACAATGTTATAGTCTCTCTGCAGCACTGAATGATCTGTGTGATTTACTACAATGTTGCCGTCTGTCTCTGGTCAGCACTGAATGCTCTGTGTGATGTAATACAATGTTACACTCTCCCTGCAGCACTGAATGCTCTGTGTGATGTAATACAATGTTACACTATCCCTGCAGTACTGAATGCTCTGTGTGATGTAATACAATGTTACACTCTCCCTGCAGCACTGAATGCTCTGTGTGATGTAACACAGTGTTTCTCAACTCCTGCCCTCAGAACCCACTAACAGGCCAGGACTTAGGGATTTCTCTGCTAGAGCACAGGTGTGGTGATCAGAGGCTCATTCACACTGATTAACTCCCCTGTGTTCTAACAAGGAAATCATCACATCCTGGCCTGTTAGTGGGTCCTGAGGACAGGAGTTGAGAAACACTGATGTAATACAATGTTACACTTCCCCTGCAGCACTGAAGGCTCTGTGTGATGCAACACAGTGTTATATTCATAACTGGGAACTCTCTGGTTTTGCAACGGAGACTCCGGATTTCACAGTGAATTACAGGGTCTCCGGGGCTGCCTCTCAATCTCCGGGTGGGCAGAGTTTCTACTTGGTCTTCATCCTGTCCCGGTTCCTGCCACTCCCTGCCCTCTTACCCTCGTTCAACATGTATAATTTTTTTTTCCGCCCCCCTCGTGGCTAAGCCCCATCCCTTTTCCGACAAGAATCGCATCACTTCCCTCCCTGATCGGCACTGTCGCCTTGCCTGTCAAGTTCCCAGGTATGGTTATATTCTCCCTGCAGCACTGAATGCTCTGTGTGATGTAATACAATGTTACACTTTCCCTTCCGCACTGAATGCTCTGTGTGATGTATTACAATGTTATAGTCTCTCTGCAGCACTGAATGATCTGTGTGATTTACTACAATGTTGCCGTCTGTCTCTGGTCAGCACTGAATGCTCTGTGTGATGTAATACAATGTTACACTCTCCCTGCAGCACTGAATGCTCTGTGTGAGGTAATACAATGTTACACTATCCCTGCAGTACTGAATGCTCTGTGTGATGTAATACAATGTTACACTCTCCCTGCAGCACTGAATGCTCTGTGTGATGTAACACAGTGTTTCTCAACTCCTGCCCTCAGAACCCACTAACAGGCCAGGACTTAAGGATTTCTCTGCTAGAGCACAGGTGTGGTGATCAGAGGCTCATTCACACTGATTAACTCCCCTGTGTTCTAACAAGGAAATCATCACATCCTGGCCTGTTAGTGGGTCCTGAGGACAGGAGTTGAGAAACACTGATGTAATACAATGTTACACTTCCCCTGCAGCACTGAAGGCTCTGTGTGATGCAACACAGTGTTATATTCATAACTGGGAACTCTCTGGTTTTGCAACGGAGACTCCGGATTTCACAGTGAATTACAGGGTCTCCGGGGCTGCCTCTCAATCTCCGGGTGGGCAGAGTTTCTACTTGGTCTTCATCCTGTCCCGGTTCCTGCCACTCCCTGCCCTCTTACCCTCGTTCAACATGTATAATTTTTTTTTCCGCCCCCCTCGTGGCTAAGCCCCATCCCTTTTCCGACAAGAATCGCATCACTTCCCTCCCTGATCGGCACTGTCGCCTTGCCTGTCAAGTTCCCAGGTATGGTTATATTCTCCCTGCAGCACTGAATGCTCTGTGTGATGTAATACAATGTTACAGTCTCCCTGCAGCTCTGACTACTCTGTGTGATGTAATACAATGTTAAACTCTCCCTTAAGCAGTGAATGCTCTTTGCTATGTAATACAATGTTATACTTTACCTGCACTACTGAATGTTATGTGATGCAACACAGTGTTACACTATTCCTGCAGTACTGAATGCTCTGTGTGATGTAATACAATGTTACACTGTCCTTGAAGCACTGAATGCTCTGTGTGATGTAATACAATGTTACACTATCCCTGTAGCACTGAATGTTATGTGATGTATTACAATGTTATAGTCTCTCTGCAGCATTGAATGCTCTGTGTGATGTAATACAATGTTACACTCTCCCTGCAGCACTGAATGCTCTGTGTGATGTAATACAATGTTACACTCTCCCTGCAGCACTGAATGCTCTGTGTGATGTAATACAATGTTACACTATCCCTGTAGCACTGAATGGTATGTGATGTATTACAATGTTATAGTCTCTCTGCAGCACTGAATGCTCTGTGTGATGTAATACAATTTTACACTCTCCCTGCAGCACTGAATGCTCTGTGTGATGTAATACAATGTTACACTATCCCTGCAGTACTGAATGCTCTGTGTGATGTAATACAATGTTACACTCTCCCTGCAGCACTGAATGCTCTGTGTGATGTAACACAGTGTTTCTCAACTCCTGCCCTCAGAACCCACTAACAGGCCAGGACTTAGGGATTTCTCTGCTAGAGCACAGGTGTGGTGATCAGAGGCTCATTCACATTGATTAACTCCCCTGTGTTCTAACAAGGAAATCATCACATCCTGGCCTGTTAGTGGGTCCTGAGGACAGGAGTTGAGAAACACTGATGTAATACAATGTTACACTTCCCCCGCAGCACTGAAGGCTCTGTGTGATGCAACACAGTGTTATATTCATAACTGGGAACTCTCTGGTTTTGCAACGGAGACTCCGGATTTCACAGTGAATTACAGGGTCTCCGGGGCTGCCTCTCAATCTCCGGGTGGGCAGAGTTTCTACTTGGTCTTCATCCTGTCCCGGTTCCTGCCACTCCCTGCCCTCTTACCCTCGTTCAACATGTATAATTTTTTTTTCCGCCCCCCTCGTGGCTAAGCCCCATCCCTTTTCCGACAAGAATCGCATCACTTCCCTCCCTGATCGGCACTGTCGCCTTGCCTGTCAAGTTCCCAGGTATGGTTATATTCTCCCTGCAGCACTGAATGCTCTGTGTGATATAATACAATGTTACAGTCTCCCTGCAGCGTTGACTACTCTGTGTGATGTAATACAATGTTAAACTCTCCCTTAAGCAGTGAATGCTCTTTGCTATGTAATACAATGTTATACTTTACCTGCACTACTGAATGTTATGTGATGCAACACAGTGTTACACTATTCCTGCAGTACTGAATGCTCTGTGTGATGTAATACAATGTTACACTATCCTTGAAGCACTGAATGCTCTGTGTGATGTAATACAATGTTACACTATCCCTGTAGCACTGAATGGTATGTGATTTATTACAATGTTATAGTCTCTCTGCAGCACTGAATGCTCTGTGTGATGTAATACAATGTTACACTCTCCCTGCAGCACTGAATGCTCTGTGTGATGTAATACAATGTTACACTCTCCCTGCAGCACTGAATGCTCTGTGTGATGTAATACAATGTTACACTAACCCTGCAGTACTGAATGCTCTGTGTGATGTAATACAATGTTACACTATCCCTGCAGTACTGAATGCTCTGTGTGATGTAATACAATGTTACACTATACCTGTAGCACTGAATGCTCTGTGTGATGTATTACAATGTTATAGTCTCTCTGCAGCACTGAATGATCTGTGTGATTTAATACAATGTTGCCGTCTGTCTCTGTTCAGCACTGAATGCTCTGTGTGATGTAATACAATGTTACAGTATCCCTGCGGCACTGAATGCTCTGTGTGATGTAATACAATGTTACACTCTCCCTGCAGTACTGAATGCTGTGTGTGATGTAATACAATGTTACACTCTCCCTGCAGCACTGAATGCTCTGTGTTATGTAATACAATGTTACAGTCTCCCTGTAGCACTGAATGCTCTGTGTGATGTAATACAATGTTACAGTATCCCTGCAGCACTGAATGCTCTGTGTGATGTAATACAATGTTACACTCTCCCTGCAGTACTGAATGCTCTGTGTGATGTAATACAATGTTACACTCTCCCTGCAGCACTGAATGCTCTGTGTGATGTAATACAATGTTACAGTCTCCCTGCAGCACTGAATGCTCTGTGTGATGTAATACAATGTTACACTATCCCTGTAGCACTGAATGCTCTGTGTGATGCAACACAGTGTTATATTCATACCTGGGAACTCTCTGGTTTTGCAACGGAGACTCTGGATTTCACAGTGAATTACCGGGTCTCCGGGGCTGCCTCTCAATCTCCGGGTGGGCAGAGTTTCTACTTGGTCTCCATCCTGTCCCGGTTCCTGCCACTCCCTGCCCTCTTACCCTCGTTCAACATGTATAATTTTTTTTCCCGCCCCCCTTGTGGCTAAGCCCCATCCCTTTTCCGACAAGAATCGCATCACTTCCCTCCCTGATCGGCACTGTCGCCTTGCCTGTCAAGTTCCCAGGTATGGTTATATTCTCCCTGCAGCACTGAATGCTCTGTGTGATGTAATACAATGTTACAGTCTCCCTGCAGCGCTGACTACTCTGTGTGATGTAATACAATGTTAAACTCTCCCTTAAGCAGTGAATGCTCTTTGCTATGTAATACAATGTTATACTTTACCTGCACTACTGAATGTTATGTGATGCAACACAGTGTTACACTATTCCTGCAGTACTGAATGCTCTGTGTGATGTAATACAATGTTACACTATCCCTGAAGCACTGAATGCTCTGTGTGATGTAATACAATGTTACACTATCCCTGTAGCACTGAATGTTATGTGATGTATTACAATGTTATAGTCTCTCTGCAGCACTGAATGCTCTGTGTGATGTAATACAATGTTACACTCTCCCTGCAGCACTGAATGCACTGTGTGATGTAATACAATGTTACACTCTCCCTGCAGCACTGAATGCTCTGTGTGATGTAATACAATGTTATAGTCTCTCTGCAGCACTGAATGATCTGTGTGATTTAATACAATGTTGCCGTCTGTCTCTGTTCAGCACTGAATGCTGTGTGTGATGTAATATAATGTTACAGTCTCCCTGCAGCACTGAATGCTCTGTGTGATGTAATACAATGTTACACTCTCCCTGCAGCACTGAATGGTCTGTGTGATGTAATACAATGTTACACTTTCCCTTCCGCACTGAATGTTCTGTGTGATGTATTACAATGTTATAGTCTCTCTGCAGCACTGAATGATCTGTGTGATTTAATACAATGTTTCCATCTGTCTCTGTTCAGCACTGAATGCTCTGTGTGATGTAATACAATGTTACAGTATCCCTGCAGCACTGAATGCTCTGTGTGATGTAATACAATGTTACACTATCCCTGCAGTACTGAATGCTGTGTGTGATGTAATACAATGTTACAGTCTCCCTGCAGCACTGAATGCTCTGTGTGATGTAATACAATGTTACACTATCCCTGTAGCACTAAATGCTCTGTGTGATGTAACACAGTGTTTCTCAACTCCTGCCCTCAGAACCCACTAACAGGCCAGGACTTAGGGATTTCTCTGCTAGAGCACAGGTGTGGTGATCAGAGGCTCATTCACATTGATTAACTCCCCTGTGTTCTAACAAGGAAATCATCACATCCTGGCCTGTTAGTGGGTCCTGAGGACAGGAGTTGAGAAACACTGATGTAATACAATGTTACACTTCCCCTGCAGCACTGAAGGCTCTGTGTGATGCAACACAGTGTTATATTCATACCTGGGAACTCTCTGGTTTTGCAACGGAGACTCTGGATTTCACAGTGAATTACCGGGTCTCCGGGGCTGCCTCTCAATCTCCGGGTGGGCAGAGTTTCTACTTGGTCTCCATCCTGTCCCGGTTCCTGCCACTCCCTGCCCTCTTACCCTCGTTCAACATGCATAATTTTTTTTCCCGCCCCCCTTGTGGCTAAGCCCCATCCCTTTTCCGACAAGAATCGCATCACTTCCCTCCCTGATCGGCACTGTCGCCTTGCCTGTCAAGTTCCCAGGTATGGTTATATTCTCCCTGCAGCACTGAATGCTCTGTGTGATGTAATACAATGTTACAGTCTCCCTGCAGCGCTGACTACTCTGTGTGATGTAATACAATGTTAAACTCTCCCTTAAGCAGTGAATGCTCTTTGCTATGTAATACAATGTTATACTTTACCTGCACTACTGAATGTTATGTGATGCAACACAGTGTTACACTATTCCTGCAGTACTGAATGCTCTGTGTGATGTAATACAATGTTACACTATCCCTGAAGCACTGAATGCTCTGTGTGATGTAATACAATGTTACACTATCCCTGTAGCACTGAATGCTCTGTGTGATGTAATACAATGTTACACTATCCCTGCAGTACTGAATGCTCTGTGTGATGTAATACAATGTTACACTCTCCCTGCAGTACTGAATGCTCTGTGTGATGTAATACAATGTTACACTATACCTGTAGCACTGAATGCTCTGTGTGATGTATTACAATGTTATAGTCTCTCTGCAGCACTGAATGCTCTGTGTGATGTAATACAATGTTACACTATCCCTTCAGTACTGAATGCTCTGTGTGATGTAATACAATGTTACACTCTCCCTGCAGCACTGAATGCTCTGTGTGATGTAATACAATGTTACACTATACCTGTAGCACTGAATGCTCTGTGTGATGTATTACAATGTTATAGTCTCTCTGCAGCACTGAATGCTCTGTTTGATGTAATACAATGTTACACTCTCCCTGCAGCACTGAATGCTCTGTGTGATGTAATACAATGTTACACTATCCCTGCAGTACTGAATGCTCTGTGTGATGTAATACAATGTTACACTCTCCCTGCAGCACTGAATGCTCTGTGTGATGTAATACAATGTTACACTATCGCTGCATTACTGAATGCTCTGTGTGATGTAATACAATGTTATACTCTCCCTGCAGCACTGAATGCTCTGTGTGATGTAATACAATGTTACACTATCCCTGCAGTACTGAATGCTCTGTGTGATGTAATACAATGTTACACTCTCCCTGCAGCACTGAATGCTCTGTGTGATGTAATACAATGTTACACTATACCTGTAGCACTGAATGCTCTGTGTGATGTATTACAATGTTATAGTCTCTCTGCAGCACTGAATGATCTGTGTGATTTAATACAATGTTGCCATCTGTCTCTGTTCAGCACTGAATGCTCTGTGTGATGTAATATAATGTTACAGTATCCCTGCAGCACTGAATGCTGTGTGTGATGTAATACAATGTTACACTCTCCCTGCAGCACTGAATGCTCTGTGTGATGTAATACAATGTTACAGTATCCCTGCAGCACTGAATGCTCTGTGTGATGTAATACAATGTTACACTCTCCCTGCAGTACTGAATGCTGTGTGTGATGTAATACAATGTTACACTCTCCCTGCAGCACTGAATGCTCTGTGTGATGTAATACAATGTTACACTATCCCTGTAGCACTAAATGCTCTGTGTGATGTAACACAGTGTTTCTCAACTCCTGCCCTCAGAACCCACTAACAGGCCAGGACTTAGGGATTTCTCTGCTAGAGCACAGGTGTGGTGATCAGAGGCTCATTCACATTGATTAACTCCCCTGTGTTCTAACAAGGAAATCATCACATCCTGGCCTGTTAGTGGGTCCTGAGGACAGGAGTTGAGAAACACTGATGTAATACAATGTTACACTTCCCCTGCAGCACTGAAGGCTCTGTGTGATGCAACACAGTGTTATATTCATACCTGGGAACTCTCTGGTTTTGCAACGGAGACTCTGGATTTCACAGTGAATTACCGGGTCTCCGGGGCTGCCTCTCAATCTCCGGGTGGGCAGAGTTTCTACTTGGTCTCCATCCTGTCCCGGTTCCTGCCACTCCCTGCCCTCTTACCCTCGTTCAACATGCATAATTTTTTTTCCCGCCCCCCTTGTGGCTAAGCCCCATCCCTTTTCCGACAAGAATCGCATCACTTCCCTCCCTGATCGGCACTGTCGCCTTGCCTGTCAAGTTCCCAGGTATGGTTATATTCTCCCTGCAGCACTGAATGCTCTGTGTGATGTAATACAATGTTACAGTCTCCCTGCAGCGCTGACTACTCTGTGTGATGTAATACAATGTTAAACTCTCCCTTAAGCAGTGAATGCTCTTTGCTATGTAATACAATGTTATACTTTACCTGCACTACTGAATGTTATGTGATGCAACACAGTGTTACACTATTCCTGCAGTACTGAATGCTCTGTGTGATGTAATACAATGTTACACTATCCCTGAAGCACTGAATGCTCTGTGTGATGTAATACAATGTTACACTATCCCTGTAGCACTGAATGCTGTGTGTGATGTAATACAATGTTACACTATCCCTGCAGTACTGAATGCTCTGTGTGATGTAATACAATGTTACACTCTCCCTGCAGTACTGAATGCTCTGTGTGATGTAATACAATGTTACACTATACCTGTAGCACTGAATGCTCTGTGTGATGTATTACAATGTTATAGTCTCTCTGCAGCACTGAATGCTCTGTGTGATGTAATACAATGTTACACTATCCCTTCAGTACTGAATGCTCTGTGTGATGTAATACAATGTTACACTCTCCCTGCAGCACTGAATGCTCTGTGTGATGTAATACAATGTTACACTATACCTGTAGCACTGAATGCTCTGTGTGATGTATTACAATGTTATAGTCTCTCTGCAGCACTGAATGCTCTGTTTGATGTAATACAATGTTACACTCTCCCTGCAGCACTGAATGCTCTGTGTGATGTAATACAATGTTACACTATCCCTGCAGTACTGAATGCTCTGTGTGATGTAATACAATGTTACACTCTCCCTGCAGCACTGAATGCTCTGTGTGATGTAATACAATGTTACACTATCGCTGCATTACTGAATGCTCTGTGTGATGTAATACAATGTTATACTCTCCCTGCAGCACTGAATGCTCTGTGTGATGTAATACAATGTTACACTATCCCTGCAGTACTGAATGCTCTGTGTGATGTAATACAATGTTACACTCTCCCTGCAGCACTGAATGCTCTGTGTGATGTAATACAATGTTACACTATACCTGTAGCACTGAATGCTCTGTGTGATGTATTACAATGTTATAGTCTCTCTGCAGCACTGAATGATCTGTGTGATTTAATACAATGTTGCCGTCTGTCTCTGTTCAGCACTGAATGCTCTGTGTGATGTAATATAATGTTACAGTATCCCTGCAGCACTGAATGCTGTGTGTGATGTAATACAATGTTACACTCTCCCTGCAGCACTGAATGCTCTGTGTGATGTAATACAATGTTACAGTATCCCTGCAGCACTGAATGCTCTGTGTGATGTAATACAATGTTACACTCTCCCTGCAGTACTGAATGCTGTGTGTGATGTAATACAATGTTACACTCTCCCTGCAGCACTGAATGCTCTGTGTGATGTAATACAATGTTACACTATCCCTGTAGCACTAAATGCTCTGTGTGATGTAACACAGTGTTTCTCAACTCCTGCCCTCAGAACCCACTAACAGGCCAGGACTTAGGGATTTCTCTGCTAGAGCACAGGTGTGGTGATCAGAGGCTCATTCACATTGATTAACTCCCCTGTGTTCTAACAAGGAAATCATCACATCCTGGCCTGTTAGTGGGTCCTGAGGACAGGAGTTGAGAAACACTGATGTAATACAATGTTACACTTCCCCTGCAGCACTGAAGGCTCTGTGTGATGCAACACAGTGTTATATTCATACCTGGGAACTCTCTGGTTTTGCAACGGAGACTCCGGATTTCACAGTGAATTACCGGGTCTCCGGGGCTGCCTCTCAATCTCCGGGTGGGCAGAGTTTCTACTTGGTCTTCATCCTGTCCCGGTTCCTGCCACTCCCTGCCCTCTTACCCTCGTTCAACATGTATAATTTTTTTTCCCGCCCCCCTCGTGGCTAAGCCCCATCCCTTTTCCGACAAGAATCGCATCACTTCCCTCCCTGATCGGCACTGTCGCCTTGCCTGTCAAGTTCCCAGGTATGGTTATATTCTCCCTGCAGCACTGAATGCTCTGTGTGATGTAATACAATGTTACAGTCTCCCTGCAGCGCTGACTACTCTGTGTGATGTAATACAATGTTAAACTCTCCCTTAAGCAGTGAATGCTCTTTGTTATGTAATACAATGTTATACTTTACCTGCACTACTGAATGTTATGTGATGCAACACAGTGTTACACTATTCCTGCAGTACTGAATGCTCTGTGTGATGTAATACAATGTTACACTATCCCTGAAGCACTGAATGCTCTGTGTGATGTAATACAATGTTACACTATCCCTGTAGCACTGAATGTTATGTGATGTATTACAATGTTATAGTCTCTCTGCAGCACTGAATGCTCTGTGTGATGTAATACAATGTTACACTATCCCTGAAGCACTGAATGCTCTGTGTGATGTAATACAATGTTACACTAACCCTGCAGCACTGAATGCTCTGTGTGATGTAATACATTGTTAGACTCTCCCTGCAGTACTGAATGATCTGTGTGATATAATACAATGTTACAGTCTCCCTGCAGCACTGAATGTTCTGTGTGATGTAATACAATGTTACACTCTCCATGTAGTACTGAATGTTCTGTGTGTTGTAATACAATGTTATACTCTCCATGTAGTACTGAATGCTCTGTGTGATGTAATACAATGTTACACTATCCCTGCAGCACTGAATGTTCTGTGTGATGTAATACAATGTTACACTTTCCCTCCAGTACTGAATGCTCTGTGTGATGTAATACAAAGTTACACTATTCCTGCAGTACTGAATGCTCTGTGTGATGTAATACAATGTTACACTATCCCTTCCGCACTGAATGCTCTGTGTGATGTAATACAAAGTTACACTATCACTGCAGTACTGAATGATCTGTGTGATGTATTACAATGCTGCACTATCCCTGCAGTACTGAATGCTCTGTGTGATGTAATACAATGTTACACTATTCCTGCAGCACTGAATGCTCTGTGTGATGTATTACAATGTTACACTATCCCTGCAGTACTGAATGCTCTGTGTGATGTAATACAATGTTACACTCTCCCTGCAGCACTGAGTACTCTGTGTGATGTAATACAGTGTTACACTCTCCCTGTAGCACTGAATGCTCTGTGTGATGTAATACAATGTTATACTATTCCTGCAGTACTGAATGCTCTGTGTGATGTAATACAATGTTACATTGTCCCTGCAGCACTGAATGCTCTGTGTGAGGTAATACAATGTTACACTCTCCATGTAGTACTGAATGCTCTGTGTGATGTAATACAATGTTACACTATCCCTGCAGCACTGAATGTTCTGTGTGATGTAATACAATGTAACACTCTCCCTGCAGTATTGAATGCTCTGTGTGATGTAATATAATGTTACATTCTCCCTGTAGCACTGAATGCTCTGTGTGATGTAATACAATGTTACACTATTCCTGCAGCACTGAATGTTCTGTGCGATGTAATACAATATTACACTATCCCTGCAGCATTGAATTCTCTGTGTGATATAATACAATGTTAGACTATCCCTGAAGTACTGAATGCACTGTGTGATGTAATACAATATAACAATATCCCTGCAATACTGAACACTGTGTGATGTAATAAAATGCTATAGTCTCCCTTCAGCACTGAATACTCTGTATTCAGTGCTGCAGGGAGACTAATCAATAAAAAAGGGGGATAAAACATTTTTTAGATATATAAGTGAAATGAGGAAAATGAAACAAGGAATAGTTAGACTAAAAACAAAAGATGGAAACTATGTAAATGGGAATAAAGGGCTAGCTGACTGTCTCAATGAATATTTCTGTTCAGTTTTTACAGAGGAAGATGAAGGGAAGGGACCTCTGTTAGAAAAAAGAAATGGCAAGACTCGGGAAACATGCATGTTTAAAGAAGAAGAAGGTCTAATTCAACTTTCTAAGGTAAAAACAGATAAATCAATGGGTCCAGATGGGATACACCCAAAGTTATTAAAAGAACTTAAGTGTGTTCTGGCAAAACCTTTAACAGAATTATTCAATCAGACACTAGCAACAGGAATAGTTCCAGAAGATTGGAAGGTAGCAAATGTAGTACCGCTTCACAAAAAAGGTAGCAGGGAAGAGTCTGGTAACTACAGACCAGTAAGTCTTACCTCAGTAGTGGAAAAATTAATGGAGAGTATGTTAAAGGAAAGAATTGTTGAATATCTGAATATGAATAGCTTGCAAGATACCAAACAGCATGGGTTTACAGCAGGGAGATCTTGTCAAACTAACCTCATAGATTTTTTGACTGGGTAACTAAAATAATAGATCAAGGGGGAGCAGTAGATATAGCTTATCTAGATTTCAGTAAAGCATTTGACACTGTCCCACATAGAAGACTCATAAATAAATTGCAGTGTTTGGGTCTAGATGTAAAAATAGGTGAGTGGATAAGGCAATGGCTGAGTGACAGGAGACAGAAGGTGGTAGTCAATGGAGAATATTCGGATGAAAGGAGTGTTACTAGTGGAGTACCTCAGGGATCTGTACTGGGGCCCATTCTTTTTAATATTTTTATTAGTGATATTGCAAAAGGTCTTCAAGGAAAGATCTGCAATAGGGTAGACATTCCAGGGGGAAAAAGCCAAATGGCGAATGATTTAGATAAATTAGAAGAACGGTCAAGAGTGTGGCAGATGCACTTTAACGTTGATAAATGTAAAATAATGCACTTGGGACATAAAAATCCAAAGGAAAAATATACTATTAAGGGTACTGTGCTGTCAGAGACAACAGAGGAAAGGGATTTGGGAGTAATTATTTCTAATGACTTAAAGGTAAGCAGGCAATGTAATAAAGCGGTGGGGAATGCAAGCAGGGCACTGGGTTGTATAGCTAGGGGCATTAGTAGCAGAAAAAGGGAAGTGGTCATGCCACTCTACGGATCTCTAGTTAGACCTCACCTAGAGTATTGTGTACAGTACAGGAGACCCGATCTCCAGAAGGATATAGATACTATAGAGTATTGTGTACAGTACAGGAGACCCGATCTCCAGAAGGATATAGATACTATAGAGTATAGTGTACAGTACCGGAGACCCCAACTCCAGAAGGATATAGATATTATAGAGAGAATTCAGAGAAGGGCTACTAAAATGGTGGCTGGTCTACAGGAAAAGACATATCAGGATAGACTAAATGATCTGAACATGTATAGCTTGGAGGAGAGAAGAGAGAGAGGGGATATGATAGACACATTCACATACATGAAGGGATTCAACAGGATGGAAGTATATTTCAAAAGAGTAAAAATGTTAGGACAAGAGGCCATAGTCTGAAACTAGAGTGACACAGGTTTAGATGTAAAGAAAGTTCTACTTCACTGAGAGGGTAGTAGACAAGTGGAATAGCCTACCAGCAGAAGTGGTAGATGTCAATACAGTGACAGAATTTAAGCATGCATGGGATAGGCATAAGGCGGTCCTTAACATAAGAAAAGACCAAGGACCAAAAAAGGTTTGAGGTTTTTTTTTTTTTTTTTACAGTAGGAAATTGGGCAGACTAGATGGGCCGAATGGTTCTTATCTGCCGTCAAATTCTATGTTTCAAATTCTATGTATGATGTAAGAGAATGTTACACTATCCCTGCAGCACTGAATGATATGTGTGATGTAATACAGTGTTACATTACCCCTGCAGCACTGAATGCTCTGTGTGATGTAATACAGTGTTACATTACCCCTGCAGCACTGAATGCTCTGTGTGATGTAATACAATACTACATTATACCTGCAGCACTGAGTGCTCTCTGTAATGTAATACAATGTTACAATGTCCCTGCACCACTGAATGCTCTGTGTGATGTAATACAATGCTACAGGTTCCCTGAAACATTGCATTTTCTGTGTGAGTCTCCAAGCAGCACTGAATGCTGTGTGTGATGTAATACAGTATTACAGTCTACCTGCATAAGTGAATGATGTATGATGTAATACAGTGTTACATTCTCACTACTGCAATGAATGCTCTGTGTGGTGCAATACAATATTATAGTCTCTCTGCAGCACTGAATGCTCTGTGTGGTGTATTACAATGTTACAGTCCTCTGTAGCACAGAGTGATCTTTGCAGTGTATTACAATGTTACATTCTCCCTGCAGCACTGAATGCTCTGTGTGATGTAATACAATGTTACATTCTCCCTGCAGCACTGAATGCTCTGTGTGATGTATTACAATGTTACATTCTCCCTGCAGCACTGAATGCTCTGTGGGATGTAATATAATGTTACACTATCCCTGCAGCACTGAATGCTTTGTGTGATGTAATACAATATTACACTCTCCCTGTAGTACTGAATGCTCTGTGTGAGGTAATACAATCTTACACTATCCCTGCAGCACAGAATGCACTGATTGATGTAATACAATGCTACCATCTGTCTCTGTTCAGCACTGAATGCTCTGTGTGATGTAATACAGGGTTACAGTCTCCCCGCAGCACTGCATACTGTGTGATGTAATATAATGTTACAATATCCCTGCAGCACTGAATGCTCTGTGTGATGCAATACAATGTTACAGTCTTCCTGCAGCACTGAACATGTGTGATGTAATAGAATGTTAAACTCTACCTTAAGCAGTAAATGCTCTTTGCTATGTAATACAATGTTACACTCTCTCTGCAGCACTGAATGCTCTGTGTGATGTAATACAATGTTACACTATCCCTGCAGCACTGAATACTCTGTGTGATGTAATACAATGTTACAGTATCCCTGCAGCACTGAATGCTCTGTGTGATGTAATACAATGTTACACTATCCCTGTAGCACTGAATGCTCTGTGTGATATAATACAATGTTACACTATCCCTGCAGCACTGAATGATCTGTGTGATGTAATACAATGTTACACTGTCCCTGCAGCACTGAATGCTCTGTGTGATGTAATACAATGTTACACTATCCCTGCAGCACTGAATGATCTGTGTGATGTAATACAATGTTACACTATCCCTGCAGCACTGAATGCTCTATGTGATGTAATACCGTGTTACCGTTTCCCTGCAGCACTGAATGCTCTGCGTGATGTAATACAATGTTACAGTCTCTCTGCAGCACTGAATGCTCTGTGTGATATAATACAATGTTACACTATCCCTGCAGCACTGAATGATCTGTGTGATGTAATACAATGTTACACTATCCCTGCAGCACTGAATGCTCTGTGTGATGTAATACAATGTTACAATCTCACTGCAGCACTGAATGCACTGTGTGATATAATACAATGTTACACTCTCCCTGCAGCACTGAATGATCTGTGTGATGTAATACAATGTTACACTATCCCTGCAGCACTGAATGCTCTGTGTGATATAATACAATGTTACACTATCCCTGCAGCACTGAATGATCTGTGTGATGTAATACAATGTTACACTATCCCTGCAGCACTGAATGCTCTGTGTGATGTAATACAATGTTACAATCTCACTGCAGCACTGAATGCACTGTGTGATATAATACAATGTTACACTCTCCCTGCAGCACTGAATGATCTGTGTGATGTAATACAATGTTACACTATCCCTGCAGCACTGAATGCTCTGTGTGATGTAATACAATGTTACACTCTCCCTGCAGCATTGAAAGATCTGTGTGATGTAATACAATATTACGCTATCCCTGCAGCACTGAATGCTCTGTGTGATGTAATACAATGTTACACTCTCCCTGCAGCACTGAATGCTCTGTGTGATATAATACAATGTTACACTCTCCCTGCAGCACTGAATACTCTGTGTGAAGCAACATAATGTTACACTAACCCTGCAGCACTGAATGCTCTGTGTGATGTAATACCATGTTACACTATCTCTGAAGTACTGAATGATCTGTGTGATGTAATACAATGTTACACTTTCCCTGGAGCACTGAAAGATCTGTGTGATGTAATATAATGTTACACTCTCCCTGCAGCACTGAATACTCTGTGTGAAGCAACATAATGTTACACTAACCCTGCAGCACTGAATGCTCTGGGTGATGTAATACCATGTTACACTATCCCTGTGACACTGAATGCTCTGTGTAATGTAATACAATGTTATACTATCCCTGCAGCAATGAATGTTCTGTGTGATGTAATACAATGTTACACTATCCCTGCAGCACTGAATGCTCTGTGTGACATAATACAATATTACACTCTCCCTGCAGTACTGAATGCTCTGTGTGATGTAATACAATGTTACACTCTCCCTGCAGTACTGAATGCTCTGTGTGATGTAATACATATTTACACTATCCCTGCAGCACTGAATGCTCTGTGTGCTGTAATACATTGTTACACTATCCCTGCAGCACTGAATGCTCTGGGTGATGTAATACCATGTTACACTATCCCTGCAGTACTGAACACTGTGTGATGTAATAAAATCTTATAGTTCCCTGCAGCACTGAATACTCTGTGTAATGTAATACAATGTTACACTAACCCTGTACTACTGAATGTTCTGTGTGATGTAATACAGTGTTACACTATCCCTGTAGCACTGAATGCTCTGTGTGATGTAATACAATGTTACACTATCCCTGCAGCAATGAATGTTCAGTGTGATATAATACAGTGTTACAGTCTCCCTGCAGCACTGAATGCTCTGTGTGATGTGATACAATGTTACACTATCCCTGCAGCACTGAATGCTTTGTGTGATGTAATACAATATTACACTCTCCCTGCAGTACTGAATGCTCTGTGTGATGTAATACAATGTTACACTCTCCCTGCAGTACTGAATGCTCTGTGTGCTGTAATACACTGTTATACTATCCCTGCAGCACTGAATGCTCTGTGTGATGTAATACAATGTTACACTATCCCTGCAGCACTGAATGCTTTGTGTGATGTAATACAATATTACACTCTCCCTGCAGCACTGAATGTTCTGTGTGATGTAATACAATGTTACACTCTCCCTGCAGCACTGAGTGATCTGTGTGATGTAATACAATATTACACTCTCCCTGCAGTACTGAATGCTCTGTGTGATGTAATACAATGTTACATTCTCCCTGCAGTACTGAATGCTCTGTGTGCTGTAATACACTGTTACACTATCCCTGCAGCACTGAATGCTCTGTGTGCTGTAATACATTGTTACACTATCCCTGCAGCACTGAATGCTCTGTGTGATGTAATACATTGTTACACTATCCCTGCAGCACTGAATGTTCTGTGTGATGTAATACAATGTTACACTCTCCCTGCAGCACTGAATGCTCTGTGTGATGTAATACATTGTTACACTATCCCTGCAGCACTGAATGCTCTGTGTGATGTAATACATTGTTACACTATCCCTGCAGCACTGAATGCTCTGTGTGCTGTAATACATTGTTACACTCTCTCTGCAGCACTGAATGCTCTGTGTGATGTAATACAATGTTACACTCTCCCTGCAGCACTGAATGTTCTGTGTGATGTAATACATTATTACTCTATCCCTGCAGCACTGAACGCTCTGGTGCTGTAATACACTGAATGCTCTGTGTACTTTCTGTTTACATTGTTTAGTTTTTACATTGTATCTCAACACCTGTTTTCATGTTCCATAACAGAAATCTCTCTGCTATTATTTGCAATGTTGCTCACTGTCGTGGACATAAAGTGTAATAAAATAGGTGAAGGTGGAAAAAATAATAAAAGTATGATCAATTTTACTTTACATATTATGTACTGGCAGAACACGTAAGATGAAAATAAAATGTTACTATTCCTGTAATCATTATCTGATCCGTTCAGTACAGCTCCTGAGTTTCCCAAAAGGATGATGCCAGCCTGGGAGGTTAAACAGAAAAACATATTGACCCCTGGGAGCCTGGGCACTCAGAAGATGAAGGGTATCCCCTGCCGAATATTAACTGTCCTACAGACTAGGGATACCTTGGGATAAAAGTACCGATAACGGCTGGAGTCTTTACTATAGCCACAGTCAGTGAATTTCCTCTCTTTAATGGCAAGTTATATCTACGTACATAATGATGTTTGAGTTATTTATTCTGGAAACTGGTAGAGCAAAAATGATTTCAAATATGTATATAGGATTTCAACAGCTCTAACTTCTGAGAGGTTTGTTAAACATTTAAATCTTTTGCCTTCTTCAGTTGTATTGCATTCACACAGATAGTCACAGGGCTGAAAAAGATTGTGGATGCAGCGATAAGAGTTTCTCTCATTAGTCAACACTTGTGTAAATGTAACAAAGTATCACGCACTGCCACAAATAAATCTAAATAAGTCTGTATGTAAAAACATCAAAAACACTTTATTCATATTAGTAAAAATGTACCTCCAAAGAACGTTCTGCTAAGTGTGTTTGAATGGAGAGACCTGCAGGTGATTTAATTCAAACAACTCGATGTGGTACGGTGTCATGTCTGAAGGTAATCACCTGCAGGTCTCTCCATTCAAACACACTTAGCCAGAATGTTCTTTGGAGGTACATTTTTACTAATATGAATAAAGTGTTCGATTTTTTTACGTACGGACTTACTTGGATTTATTTGTGGGAGTGCGTGATACTTTGTTAAAGAGTATAAATCAGAGGTTCTCAGCCCATGCCCTCAGTGGCCACTAACAGGCCGGGACTTAGGAATTTCCCTGCTAGAACACAAGTGTGTTGATCAGAGGCTCAGTTGTCTTGATTAACTCACCTGTGCTCTTAAAAGGAAATTCTAAAATCCTGGCCTCCAATGCATTGCATCTCCTCTGGCACTCAAATGGTTAAGTTACTCTTTGTGTATGTGAATGATTTAGAAGAAGATGAAAGTAGTTTTTTACACAGACTAATTTATAAGATATATACAGAAGTTTATACCCACATTACTGTGGGTTTTATTGATGTGGAGCAATCTGATACACTGGTATATACACCACACAGTGTGATCTCCTAAATAGAGGAGCAGAGGGATTTGGGTGTCAGACAGGGTCTGTCCCTCCTATACTGTATAGTGCCAGTCCTTATACACAGACACATGCAGACTGTATACTATACAGCAGAGGTTCTCAGCCCATGTCCTCAGTGGCCACTAACAGGCCAGGACTTAGGAATTTCCCTGCTAGAACACAAGTGTGTTGATCAGGGGCTCAGTTGTATTGATTAACTCACATAAAATCCTGGCCTGTTAATAGCCAGTGAGAGCACAGGTTGAGAACCACTGCTATACAGTGCCAGACCATTGTAGAGAATTTTTAACCCTTTGAGTGCCAGGGGGTAAGCAAAGCATTGCATCCCCTCTGGCATTGAAATGGTTAAATTACTCTTTGTGTAAGTGAATGATTTAGAAGAAGATGAAAGTATTTTTTTAGACAGACTAATTTAAGTTTACACCTACATTACTGTGGGTTTTATTGATGTGGAGCAATCTGATACACTGGTATATACACCACACAGTGTGATCTCCTAAATAGAGGAGCAGAGGGATTTGGGTGTCAAACAGGGACTGTCCCTCCTATACTGTATAGTGCCAGTCCTTATACACAGACACATGCAGACTGTATACTATACAGCAGAGGTTATCAGTAGTGTTGAGCGAGCATGCTCGGCCGATGCTCGGATCGGCTCGAGCATCGCTCTGCTCGGCACATGGCGGTACTCGTACGAGTACCGCATGTGCTCGCCCGCCATGTTCGGGTCTCCTCCCCGCACGTTTTGCGGCTGCTGCGCAGCCAATAAACGTGCAGGGAGGCTCTGACATCGGTGTAATGCCAGCAGCCATGTTGGCTGCTGGCATTACACTGATTGGCTGGCCAGAACCCGTGGTCGGGTGCTGTATAGCACCTGACCATCGAGTTCGGCTCAGTCTTAGCCAGGGAGAGCTGAGGATAGGAAGGGAAAGGCAGTGTAGGGAGGAAAAAAACCAAAATTGTGAAAAAAAAGAACCAAAAGTCCTTTTTAGGACTACTGTGTGTGGGGGCAGCAGGTTATTTTGTGTGGGGGGAAAAAAACAAAAAAAAAAAATATTCTGTTTAGTGTGCAAAGTTGCAGATTAGAGCACATTCTGTTTAGTGTGCACAGTTGCAGATTAGAGCACATTCTGTTTAGTGTGCAAAGTTGCAGATTAGAGCACATTCTGTTTAGTGTGCAAAGTTGCAGATTAGAGCACATTCTGTTTAGTGTGCAAAGTTGCAGATTAGAGCACATTCTGTTAAGTCTTCAAACTAAAATATCAAAGTCACATATTCCATTCAGTGTGCGTCGCCGCAGTTTAGCAGCACATTCTGTGTACTGTGCAGAGTTGCAGAATAGGAAGAAATACTGTTAAGTCTTCAAACTAAAATATCAAAGTCACATATTCCATTCAGTGTGCTTCGCCGCAGTTTAGCAGCACATTCTGTGTACTGTGCAGAGTTGCAGAATAGGAAGAAATACTGTTAAGTCTTCAAACTAAAATATCAAAGTCACATATTCCATTCAGTGTGCTTCACCGCAGTTTAGCAGCACATTCTGTGTAGTGTGCAGAGTTGCAGAATAGTAAGAAATACTGTTAAGTTTTCAAACTCAAATATTAAAGTCACATATTCCATTCAGTGTGTGTCACCGCCGTTTAGCAGCCTATTCTGTGTACTCTGCACAGTTGCAGAATAGTAAGAAATACTGTTAAGTTTTCAAACTCAAATATTAAAGACACATATTCCATTCAGTGTGTGTCACCGCCGTTTAGCAGCCTATTCTGTGTACTCTGCACAGTTGCAGAATAGTAAGAAATACTGTTAAGTTTTCAAACTCAAATATTAAAGTCACATATTCCATTCAGTGTGTGTCACCGCCGTTTAGCAGCCTATTCTGTGTACTCTGCACATTTGCAGAATAGTAAGAAATACTGTTAAGTTTTCAAACTCAAATATTAAAGTCACATATTCCATTCAGTGTGTGTCACCGCCGTTTAGCAGCCTATTCTGTGTACTCTGCACAGTTGCAGAATAGTAAGAAATACTGTTAAGTTTTCAAACTCAAATATTAAAGTCACATATTCCGTGTAAGATGAAGAAGGCGGGTAAAAAGGGACGGGGAAGTGGACGTGATCCTGATAGTTCAGGGCGCGGGTCAGGACGCGGAGAAACTGTGCCTGGTGCCAGAGCACAAGAAAGAAAGACATCCACCATACCTAGCTTCATGTGTAATTTTACAGGGCGTCGCAGGACATCACTCTCGAGGTCCGACCACTGCGAACAGGTGGTCGGTTGGATGACAGCTGATACTGCTTCCAGTCGGTTAAGCACCACCCTGTCTTCCACCAAGTCCACTCTCAGTAGCCAAGAGTCTGGTCAACATAATCCTCACTCTGATCATCCTTCCTCCCACCATACACGGTCTGGTCAAAAAAGTGATCCCACACTGGGATATAGTGAGGAGCTCGTCTCATCACCAATCCTTCATTTGACCCTCTCTCCAAGCACGCTTGCAGAGGAACATGACATCTTGTGCCCTGATTCACAACCTCTAGAGGCTACCCAATCACAAGAAGATGACAGATGTGAACGGCATTTAAGGTCAAAGGAAGTAGTGGATGATGATGATGATGATGAGACACAGTTGCCATTAAATCAACCACTATTTCCGTCTCAAGAACTTGTTGAGGAGAATGTTATACAGTTGTCAATGACTGAGTATGTGGTGGGATCAAGACTTGAGGAGGATGATCAGAGTGAGGAAGTGGAGGAGGACTTGGTGGACGATGAGGTGACTGACCCCACCTGGGAAGGTGTAGAGCCGAGCGATGACAGCAGTCCTGAGGGTGAGCCATCTGCAGCACCGCAACAGGCTGGAAGAGGCAGTGGTGTGGCTACAGAAAGAAGGCGGACCGCACCAAACCGGCCCGCAAATGTTCCACGGAGCACCCCCTTGCGTAAATCTACCTTGCCAAAGGGTAGGTGTTCCGCGGTATGGCGTTTTTTTAAGGAAAGTGCGGACGACAAAAGAATTGTAGTTTGCAACCTGTGCCACACCAGAATGAGCCGAGGCATGAACACTAGAAACCTCACCACCACCAGCATGATCCGACACATGGCATCCAAGTACCGTAGTAAGTGGGAGGAACGCCTGGATCGCCCATCTGTGTCTGCAGGCCACACCACTGCCTCCTCTTCCCCTGTTTTCGGTGCCGGCCAATCGCCTGTCGAAGGCGCAGGCCCGCATACCTCCCGCCCTGCACCTGTACCATCTGAAGCACCATCAGCGACCACATCCACTTCCCTGTCCCAGCACAGCGTCCAAATGTCGTTACCCCAGGCATTTGAGCGCAAGAGAAAGTACCCAGCCACCCACCCACAGGCCATAGCACTAACCTCACACCTTTCAAAATTACTGGCCATCGAAATGCTGCCATTTAGGCTTGTGGACACTGAGTCCTTCCGCAGCCTGATGGCAGCAGCTGTCCCTCGGTACGCGGTCCCCAGCCGCCACTACTTTTCCCGGTGTGCCATCCCCGCATTACACCACCATGTGTCCCGTAACATCACCCGTGCCCTGACCAACGCAGTTACTGGGAAGGTCCACTTAACGACTGACACATGGACAAGTGCTTGTGGCCAGGGACGCTACATTTCCCTGACGGCACACTGGGTGAATGTTGTGGAGGCTGGGAGCGACTCGGACCCTGGGATGGCACGGGTGCTACCCACGCCGAGGATTGCGGGCCCTACCTCCATCAGGGTTTCCGCCAGCACCTACGTTATTGGCTCCTCCTCCTCCGTTTCCACCTCCGAATTCTCTACATGCAGCGCCACTCCCCCATCAGCCAGTAGCTGGAAGCAGTGTAGCACTGCAGTGGGGAAGCGTCAACAGGCCGTGCTGAAGCTGATCTGCCTTGGGGACAAACAGCACACGGCCTCAGAGCTGTTGCAGGGGATTAGTCACCAGACCGAGCAGTGGCTCTCGCCACTCAACCTGCAACCAGGCATGGTTGTGTGTGATAATGGGCGTAACTTGGTGGCGGCTTTGGAGCTCGGCAAGCTCACACACGTACCATGCCTAGCGCATGTATTTAATTTAGTGGTGCAGCGATTTCTAAAAACCTACCCCAATGTGCATGATCTCTTGACCAAGGTGCGCCGCGTGTGTGCACATTTCCGTAAGTCATCTACAGCTTCGGCCGGCCTGTTGAAGCTGCAGCAGCGCTTACAATTGCCAGCTCACCGGCTGCTGTGTGACGTGAGCACGCGCTGGAACTCCACCTTCCACATGTTGGCCCGGCTTTGTGAGCAGCAGAGGGCAGTAGTGGAGTACCAGCTGTTACACGGTCGTCGCCTCTCCGTTCAACTTCCTGTAATCAGAAGTGAGGAGTGGGAATGGATGTCAGACCTCTGCGAGGTTTTACGCAATTTTGAGGAATCGACACAGATGGTGAGCGGCGATAACGCTATTATCAGTGTAACCATCCCACTTCTGTGTCTACTGAAACGCTCGCTGCTCACAATTAAAACCGACGCTTTGCATGTGGAAGAGGTGGAAATGGGGGAGGAAGAGCTTACACAAGGTGATAGCCAGAGCACCCTCACTTCGTCTTCTCAGCGACAATTGGAGGAGGCGGAGGAGGAGGAGGAGGAGGAGGAAGACACGGTTGCCTCCGCTACAGAGGGTAGCCATGGAACTTTAGTTCCATCTCTTCAGCGTGGGTGGGCAGAAGAGGAGGAAGAGGATGAGGATATTGAGAGTCATCCTCCTGGTGAGGACAGCGAAATCTTGACTGTTGGTACTCTGGCACACATGGCTGACTTTATGTTAGGCTGCCTTTCCCGTGACCCACGCGTTATACGCATTTTAAACAACACGGATTACTGGGTGTTCACCCTTCTGGACCCCCGCTACAAAGAGAATTTCTCATCTCTCATTCCTCCGGTGGAGAGGACAAGCAAAATGGTGCAATACCAGAAGGTTCTTGTTAAAAAATTGCTCCAAAATTTTCCATCTGACAACGCTGGCGGCAGAGTACGTGCTACCTTGGCCAACCGAGAAGGGGAGAAAAGGGGAGCACACAGCAGTTCCGACAAAGGCAGGGCAACACTCTCCAAGGCGTGGGACACCTTCATGACACCCCGCCAGCACCCTCACCCTGATGCGCAGCCTAGTGTCACAAGGAGGGAAAAGTTTCGGAAGATGGTGAAGGAGTACGTAGCAGACCGTGTCAGCGTCCTCAATGATCCCTCTGTGCCTTACAACTACTGGGTGTCCAAGCTGGACACGTGGTATGAACTGGCACTCTACGCCTTGGAGGTGCTGGCCTGCCCTGCCGCCAGCGTTCTGTCTGAGCGGGTATTTAGTGCTGCTGGTGGCATCATAACAGATAAGCGTATCCGCCTTTCCACCGACAATGCTGATAGGTTGACACTTATAAAAATGAACAAGGCCTGGATTTCCCCTGACTTCTCCACTCCAGTGGAGGAAAGCCCCGGGGGAACATAAACTCACTTTGTATATGTTATTTACAATGATGGGAATACTCTGTATTCCCATTCACCCCTTCCACCCAAAAAACGGGTATATGGTTGACTCTTAATCTTCTCATCCTCCTCCTCCTCTTCCATATGCCCTGGGATATAATTTTTATATAGGGCCAGCTCACCAGCGGGCCCTGTGATATAATTTTTATATAGGGCCAGCTCACCAGCGGGCCCTGTTTGACAATTTTTATATAGGTCAGCTCACCAGCGGGCCTTCTCATATAATGTTTTATTGGGGCACAGGTTGAGAACCACTGCTATACAGTGCCAGACCATTGTAGAGAATGTTTAACCCTTTGAGTGCCAGGGGGTAAGCAAAGCATTGCATCCCCTCTGGCATTGAAATGGTTAAATTACTCTTTGTGTAAGTGAATGATTTAGAAGAAGATGAAAGTATTTTTTACACAGACTAATTTATAAGATATATACAGAAGTTTATACCCACATTACTGTGTGTTTTATTGATGTGGAGCAATCTGATACACTGGTATATACACCACACAGAGTGATCTCCTAAATAGAGGAGCAGAGGGATTTGGGTGTCAAACAGGGACTGTCCCTCCTATACTGTATAGTGCCAGTCCTTACACACAGACACATGCAGACTGTATACTATACAGCAGAGGTTCTCAGCCCATGTCCTCAGTGGCCACTAACAGGCCAGGACTTAGGAATTTCCCTGCTAGAACACAAGTGTGTTGATCAGATGCTCAGTCTTATTGATTAACTCACCTGTGCTCTTAAAAGGAAATTCTAAAATCCTGGCCTGTTAGTAGCCACTGAGAGCATGGGTTGAGAACCACTGGTATAAATGATACCTTATCCCGTAATATCTCCTTAAGAGGGACACTTGGGAGGTGTGTTTTTTTGTCTGTCTGACTGTCTCTGGGATGTAAGTTTCCAAGACAAGTTAGGTCCCTTCTTCAGGCCTAAGAATGAAGTGTGAATACACAGTATATGATCTGTTTATATGGTGAATATTCAGCCCTCGTTCAAATTATGTCTGAAAAGCTTACATCCTAGACCCACTCAGTTAGACAATAAAACTATTACATTTACTTATCAACTCTCCTGATTTTTCTATGGCTAACACGTACCTTTCATCCAGATTCCTTCTTAAAGGGATAGTAATACTTTAAATGTAAAAAAAAAAATATGTTGTAGGGTTTATCCCCATGAGTACTCCCACTGCTGAAAGGTGTTTCATTCAAAAGTTATTAATTTTCAAAGTTTAACTTTTTAGGTGCAATATCACAGTGGCCTGAAATTGTACAGTGTCGCTGTTGCTACACGATCCTATGGACAGCTCTGGTCCCAGGACCATAAATCTCCATAGGATGGTGTAGCAACAGCGCCACTGTACAATTTCAGGCCACTGTGATATTGCACCTAAAGAAATTCAACTTTGAAAATTAATAACTTTTGAATGAAACATCTTTCAGCAGTAGGAGTACTCTTGTTTTACTCAGGTGGATAAACTCTACAACATATATTTTTTTACATTTTAAGTATTACTATCCCTTTAACAGTGTATAAGATTTTATTAGTTCCAGTGGCGGGGATGTATAAATGTGGTACAAGAATACATATGTCACTCTTTCGCTTTAAATTTGACTTTACCTAAAAAAAAAGGTTTTTGTACATTAAAATTCCCTTCTTCTCAGCAACTATGCCGCACAAATTGTACGAGATAATATGCGGGAGTCGCTGCTCGTTATGTACATAAGCAAGTGCAGTAATTTTGGAGCGAACCAACTGTACCATAGGGGACATCTGAAAAACCTCCAGATTCTCATTGCTTTAAATAGGGTTTTTAATCTCTTGAATGTTAACCCTTTGAGTGCCAGAGGGGTACGGAATGTATTGCAAAGCAATGCATTCCGTAACCCCTCTGGCACTCAAAGGGTTAAAGAGATCTCTAACGCATTGCATAAAAATGTATTAAAAAAGCTTATCAAAATTGTTGCATTTTCAGACAATATTAACCTCTTAAGGACCGGCGCGCACACGCGCGGCCGGCACTTGCGGACCACAGGGCATTTTTTTTTTATTAGCGCTTCCGGTTCAGGACTTCCGGAGCGGCGTGCAGCCGCGACGGGAGTCCTGAATGCCATGCCGTGCCAGGACCGTCATTGGTCCTTAAGTGCTGGACCGCCGTGACGGTCCTGGCACGGCAATGGTCCTTAAGGGGTTAAAAGAGCAGCACGTGTGTATTTTAGGGCTTTTTGCTGCACACTAAATCAAGTACCAACCGCTGGGAGGCGCGTGTTCCCAGAGCAATGCTGGGTACCTTACTGGCACACAAACGGTTAATTTGGGATATGCATGTACAACTTAATTATTATTCATGTATAAAATAGCAAAAGGGGAAAAAGCCACGTACTTTTAACAGAAATAAGGAAACAAATTTGTCATTATTGTCACTTATAAGCACACCGTTTAACCCTTTGCATGCGGGAGGGGTATGCGGTGTTACAGTGTATGACTTTTCTGTTTTGATGGTTGTTAACCAGAAACTTCTATGGTGATAGATCTGGAGAGCTTATTGACATAAAAGTGAAAATGATAGTTACCTAAAAGTGATTTGAAGGGAACACGTACACCTCCTATTAATAATGATAACCCCCACTTTATCAGGGATAAAATATTATTGCCGATAAGAATACATTCTGCATGGAGTGGTTTATCCAGATAAACCCATGTTTAGTTCTGAACTTCAGATCCTGAGAGGACGATATGATCTGCTGGACTACAGAGCCCTAGTTGTCTCTCACTGACGTCTTCCTCCCTAAGAACACGTCACGGAGAGGAGTTTCGGGTTGTAGATTCCATTCACATACAGCCATTGCTGCCTCTGTGGTCAGTATCCACTAGTAATTAGAAATTCACTTTGGAGACCCAGCCCACACAGAATTTATTCTGTGTGGGCTGTGTAGGATTTTTTAGCCCAGATTTAAAGTGATAGTAATACTTCATTTTATCTTTATTTTATTTTGTAGGCATTAAAAAAAAAACATGAAGAACGAAATAAGTCTTATCTCTCAAACCTTTATGGTTTGAGAGATATTCACAAGTAAAGTTCCCCCTCCCGCCCCTTTTACCTAGTGTAAGCCATCTCTTCTCAGATGTGGAATGCAGTCCATAGACCAGACAGATAACAGCAGGGGACAATCTTCTTCCTATGAGAACAATGAAATCCCTGCCCCCCTTGACAAGTTTTTCAGTGTTTTCCCTTATCTTAATTGAAGATTGTCCCTCTCTGCAGTCTACCTGTGCACCTCCATTCTGATCTGGCTGAACAGTGTTACATCAGTAAAAGGGGCGGGAGGGGGATACTTTATCATTGAATTCCTCTTGTACTACAACTCTGACAGAATTGATATAACACTGTCCAAAGTCCAAATACTATGATGATTAATTAGAGGAATTATTATGAAACATTACTATCCCTTTAAGTAACTGGGGGGTTATTATTAGGAAATGTTATTGTTGTCTTAAAAATGTTTGTTATTGGCATACACCCCACATTATCTTGATTTAGTATTTTTATTCTTTTTCAGTAGAAATGTTTTGCAGCAATGTCTACATTAAATTGGACTTTCCAGAGACCAGAACATTTCATCTTAAGTGGAATTCCTGGACTGGATCATGAGCAATGTTGGCTTTCATTCCCTATGTGTTTGATCTACATTCTCACCATTATAGGAAACACCTTTATGTTGTTTGTCATATTGTCCAGGGAAAGTTTCCACAAGCCCATGTACCTCTTCCTCTCCATATTGTCAATCGTTGACCTTATTGCGTCTGCCACCACCACACCCAAAATCCTTTGCATCTTCTGGTTTAACTCCAAAGAGATTGAGTTCAATGCCTGCTTGGTCCAACTCTTCTTCATCCACGCCTTTTCGATGATGGAGTCTACCATTCTGTTGGCCATGGCGTTTGATCGTTATGTTGCTATATGCCACCCTTTGAGATATGCCTCGACACTCACTAATCAAACTATAGTCAGGATTGGGGTTTTGGCTATTCTTAGGGGTTCCCTTTTAATGGCCCCATGTCCTTTCCTGATAAGGAGATTGTCATATTGCAGGACCAATGTCATCTCTCACACCTATTGTGAGCACATGGCAGTGGTGAAGATCTCCTGCAGTGACACCACCATTAATCAGGTGTATGGGCTGACTGTTGCCCTCTTGGTGATAGTGGTGGATTCACTGTGTATAACTTTGTCTTACTGTGCCATAGTTAGGACTGTTCTACGTATCTCATCTAGGGAAGCTCGGCACAAGGCATTCAGCACCTGTGGCTCCCATATCTGTGTGATCTTGATCTCTTACATCCCTGCTCTAATCTCTTTCTTCACACATCGGTCTGGACACTTCATCTCACCAAAATTTCACATTATTCTAGCAAACCTTTACATTCTCATTCCACCCGTCTGCAACCCTTTGATTTATGGGATCAGAACCAAGGAAATTCGGGAAAGAATAGTTCTGATTTTGTAAAAGAAACATTAGAACAATTTTTAAAGGGATGGTAATACTTTGTTTTAACTTTATTTTATTTTGTAGGCATTAAAAAAACATGAAGAACGATATAAGTCTTATCTCTCAAACCTTTATGGTTTAAGAGATATTCACAAACAAAGTATCCCCCCACCCTGTTTAACCAGATCAGAAGGGAGGTGCCCAGGTAGACTGCAGAGAGGGACAATCTTCTATTAAGATAAGTGAAAAAGCTGAAAAACTTGTCAAGGGGGGAAGAGCTTTCATTGTTTTCATACAAAGAAAATTGTCCCCTTCTGTTATCTGTCTGGTCTTACAACCAGATTCACATCTGAGAAGAGATGGATTACACTTGGTAAAAGGGGCGGGAGGGGAAACTTTGCTTGTGGATATCTCTTAAACCATAAAGGTTTGAGAGATAAGACTTATATCATTCTTCGTGTTTTTTTAATGCCTACAAAATAAAATAAAGTTAAAACAAAGTATTACTATCCCTTTAAAAGTGCCTGTAATTGTCAATTTGTATTTTTAAATCCTTCTGGTTATGGTCCTCAACAAAGGGACCATGCCACTTTCGCATGCCATGGGCATACACTTAGTGTGCCAAGCCACTGACAAAAAAGTGGATTTTGAGTTTGAAATACATTTATGGAAATTGTTATACACAATATGTTTTTTTATTATGATCGTAAGACATAAAATATCAATGTATATAACTCCTTGACAGATGAAATAAAATGTTAGATGTGCCTTCAAAAATTCCAGACTGTGTGTCAGGGGTGCTTTGAACAAAAAATAATCAAGAACCATTGGGTTACATGAATGTTTGTTTTGTGGCAACATTACCACAATACCAATAATACTACTGTAATAAAAATGTTTCACAGTGTGATTTGTATAACTGGAAGGTTCTAAAGGTAACCCAAACAACCTCCTCAAAATATCTGCCTATTTTTAACCCTTTTTTCCTGGAAAATGGACACATTTTCAGGATTTTTGCTGTTCATCTGTTTCCCAAATAACGTTCTAATTATATATGGAAAACTATATACAGTTTTTTTCAGAACAAATTCAGTTTTGTCATGGTGCCTCATACAAGCTATATTTTTCATCACGTGATAAGCTATGATGTCATAAACACAAAAAAGTAGAAAAAGACAAAACATATTTTTGCTTATATTATACACTATGGGCCGTATGTTCAAAGGGATAACGACAAAAAATTGTCATATGAAAGAAAAAAATAAGTAATTGAATGCATGAACGACATATTTTCTATAGAGTATACGACAAAAAAAATAGTAATGTCCGTTGTGTACGACACAACTCCAGAACTGACGGGTGAAGGGGAGTGGGTAGGGTGTGGCTAAACTATTATCTAGTGTCGTATAGAGGAAAAGAAAATTTGTCATAACGACCAAAAAATGTCCTTCAAAAGACAAAGTTTGTACGTTAAGAAAAAAGTGGAGGGAATGTGTTCTGAATGTGAGAGATTTTGTCTTTAGTTAAGACATTTTTGTCGTTAGTTAAGACATTTTTAAAGACATTTTTATTGTTAAGACATTTTTTAAGACATTTTTGTCTTTAGTTAAGAAATTTTTTTGTCGTCCCATACAACAATTTCAGTCAGGACAAACACTATATTTCCAAACACAACCGACACTTTCTGAAAATATTAATGATTCCAACGACACTGTACTTTGAAAAGTCGTTACAAACGACAAAAGCTATTTTGTTACTTCATTGAACATATGGCCCTATATATTTCAAGATTTTCTGTTCATTGTTAATGTTTCAATTCTTTTTAAAGCTCTGCATTCCCTGAGTACAGAAATACTAAGTATGTATACAATTTTTCCGACATGTATGGTTACAAAACTACCGTAAACCAGCTAAGTCATTATGTAGTGCATATTTTCCTGAAAGCAGACTAACTTACGAGAACGGCTGAAGTTTCTTTGTACACAAGATGAAGCAAGGTAATGTTAAAAGTATAGGGTTTCCAGAAGGGTTTCAGAAATGTAAATTATGTCCCACATCTCAAGCAAGCTTATCATTACAAACAAAATGTATGCCATTTGAATGCCACATATCTCCTGAGTATGTTTATACCCTATATAATGGTGCACAAATGTACACATGTATATGAATTTGACAGTTACATCTGTAGTTGAAAGCTTGATTATCTCATAACATCAATTTAGTCCCATATACTTCCTGAAAGTAGATCTCCCACTGCACCAAATGTGAGGTTATTTGCTTTTCTCTCCCCAAACTGGTGAGCACAAATGTTTCCAGAAGATTGTACAGAAGAAAAAAATTAACTTACCTTTCTTCTACTAGTCTACTGGGAATGTTTCCAGAAGATGGCTATAAAGGGAAAAAATTTTCATTTTTTAAAATTTCCATCCCTTCAAACATACTGAAACGCTATGGAATTCCATACTGTATTTTATAGCTACTGCTCTTCCAAGAAAAATAACACCCCATTGGTATAAGTTGGTATGGTGTAGCGGGCGCAAGAACCAAAAAACTGCTCCAACTACAATATCTAATTTTTCTTACGTTCTTCAAATATGACTTGACGGTACTAAAATATTTGTAACATCTAGAGAATAAATAAATAAAAGGTGGACAAAGCATACCATTTTGAAAACTAGATAACTGGTTGCATCAATTGAGATACCACTTGAATTTCTTCCTCTAGCCTAATGCGCACAACTATTTAAAAAAAATGGAGCTTTGGGAAAAAACATTTTAACACTTCAGTCATTTCAAAGATACCAGAATCATTCAACAACATGGAATTTCATATTGTACTCTGTACCTAGTATCAATGCACCCCTCTAGCACACATGTATTTTTTTATTTATATAGAGCTCATTGGGGGGCACCAGGCCCCTCCTGATGCCCTCCCCAGCTATTGTTCACCCAGCCAATAGCACTGGGTGATCAATGTCAGAGACAGTATTGGGTAGTGTGACTCCCCTTGCTCCAGGCAACCAGAACTGTTAAGTTTAATGGGAGAGATCTGTTGACGCCTCCCATGTCATCAGTGATGTCACAGTGAGTTGTTTCCTGCAATCCTGTTCATCCCATCCTTAACCAGGATGTATGGAGGCAGGACACATCTGTTCCCAAACATGGTCACCGCTATTGATAACCCAGCACTATTGGCAGGGCAATCAATATCTGGGGGGACCTCAGGACGGAACTGATGTCTTCTCCACCAATGATTTGATCTGCTCTGATTTAATGTGTTTGGAGGGTTGAAAGAGTAACACAAGCTACCCCCCTACCTACATATGGAATATGTCTGTGCCTTGGAATTCAACAGATTAATCTACAGTAACCCATTAAGTGCTGCATTATAAAACCTTCTAGTGCTACATGTTTCCACACTGTTGTTGGTGTTTACAGCAAAACTTTTTTTTTTTTTTTTTTTTTGAAAGTACATAAAATTCCAACTTTAGAGAGAGGTCATTTGTTTTTGTGACATACATGAAGAAAAGATAGACCTGAGATACCATTTTGGAGACTATACAACTACTTGCATTAAATAGGCGTTTACTTGCTTTTGTATTCTTATTCTGGTGTGAACAAATATTTTCAGAATTTGGCTCTATAGGATAAAAATTGGATTTTTACATATGCTTCAGTGATACAAAACTCAATGAAAAACATGTATTTCCTATTGTATTCTGTAGCTACTGCCCTCCAAACAAAAATGGTGCACAATTTAAATGGTCTGACATACCACTGAGGGTGTCAGAAGTATTGAGCTGCATCTACCACATTGTGTCAATTTTACTTTCCTTTTTATATATCTGAACTAAATGGTTGTTACAAATATGGACATGAAGAAAAAGGTAAACAGCAAACTATTTTTTTAAAACAAATGAGCATCATCAAATAAGGGCTGACGCCATTCTACTCTAGGGTTAACATAATTTACAACAGGTGGTTCTTTAGGAAACCAAATTGCTTTACATTTCTACTACTTCAAAAATACTGAACTCTTTGAGAAACATGTAACTTCGTAAACTGCTCAGTAGTTACTGCCCTCACAATAAGAGTGGTACTCCATTAGAAAGGGTTGACATACCGGGAGCAAAAAACTGCACTCGCCAGTATAACTCTAACTCTATATTTTCTGGAATTCTGACAATTCAACATGAAGAGAGGGCAGACCAGACATAATATTACAGAAGTACACAAATGAATGAATCAAATGAGTTGTGACTTGCTTAGGATGATGTGCACAAATTTTACAGAAAAATGGTGCTGCTGAAAAAAACAGGGCTATATAATATATATATATTTTTTATCTTCACTTCAAAGACACTGAAACCTTTGAAGACCATAGAATTTCCTACAGTATTCAGTAGTTTGTGCACTCCTGAGAAAAATGGTAAGCATTGGTTTGACTTAACATACTGCAGGGAGTGTCAGGAACACAAAACCACATAGCACATACAGCTTTTATTTAGAATTTTTTTAATGTTGCACCTGTGTTCAAAACGCCCCAAATGATGTGGTGGATATGTGTACCCTAGTTTGAAAGAGGGACAACTTATTTTTCAAATTAGGGTTCTTCTAAGATATGGAGTGGGTGTTTAGGTAGGGGATCATTATTGCCTTCTCACACTATGCCTTAAATACCAATGTCGGATAATCAGGGGTATCTGCCAAAATTGGTACTGTCAAAGTACTCTCATTTGAAAAAGATGCCCTCTGTTTCAAGTTAGGGTATATGGTTCCCTCTAGAAGCTGGAGTGTTAGATATGGGCTTTTATTGACGCAGAGGGAGAAAGGTTAATATGGGGGTAATAATGTATGTTCTACACAGGGTTAATATTAGGATAATTTTACATAGGCTTAACCCCTTACTGCCCAAGGATGTACATGTACGTCCCAAGCGGATGTCCCAGGTGGACAGAGAACGTACATGTACTTCCCGGAAATAATTTTAAGTTATGAAAAAAAAAGTTCAGCGGGCGTTAAGTGCTGGCTGCGTGCGCACTCGGCTGGTCACTAAGGGGTTAAAGGGGAACTTTTACCTTTAACAAACCCTGTCTCCTATTACTAGTGTAGTGTAATGTTTTCCAGATTGCAGGGTGTTTTTTTTTCTATTACTCTACAGTTCATGATAAATTTGCTCTCAAAATTAAGTTCATGTACCCACTTCCACATTCTGTGGCACAGGGTATTGGTGGCACAGCGGCGCAGGACTTCCACTCCTGAAATTCTCCCCACTTTCCTCAGGGAGTGCATTCACGCCTCCCTTCATACTGGGGTGCCTCACGTCTCTCGTTACAGCACGCTCAGTGTATCATTATACTGAACTTGCAAGCTCAAAAAGCCCTGTGATCTAGAAAACATTACACTACACTAATAACAGAAGACAGGGTTTGTTAAATGTGAAAGTTCCCCTTTAATCTGGAAGGAATAATAGATGCTAAACACAGAGTTAATATATATGTATGTATATATATATATATATATATATATATATATATAGTAGCCCATGGAGGATTTTTATATAAAATTAGAATCCAGGTCAGAGTTTATTGGAAATTAGTTTAAAAGCCCGTGTATACGGGCCAAGGTCCGGGTAATATTAACCCGTTGAGTGCCAGAGGGTAAAGCAATGCGTTGCCTATCCCTCTGGCACTCAGAGAGTTAAAGGGATAGTAATACTTCGTTTTAACTTTATTTTATTTTGTAGGCATTAAAAAAACATGAAGAATGATATAAGTCTTATCTCCCAAACCTTTATGGTTTAAGAGATATTCACAAGCAAAGTTTCACCCTCCCGCCCCTTTTACTGATGTAACACTTTTCAGCCAGGGCAGAAGGGAGGTGCCCAGGTAGACTGCAGAGAGGGACAATCTTCAATTAAGATAAGGGAAAAAACCTGAAAAACTTGTCAAGGGGGGCAGGGATTTCATTGTTCTCATAGGAAGAAGATTGTCCCCTTCTGTTATCTGTCTGGTCTATGGACTGCATTCCACATCTGAGAAGAGATGGCTTACACTAGGTAAAAGGGGCGGGAGGGGGAAACTTTGCTTGTGAATATCTCTTAAACCATAAAGGTTTGAGAGATAAGACTTATATCATTCTTCATGTTTTTTTAATGCCTACAAAATAAAATAAAGTTAAAACGAAGTATTACTATCCCTTTAAGAGGCTGGCCCTGCTCTGTATACTGCTCCACGAGATGCAATCATGAGCAGAAGAGACTGCCTTTTATTATATAGAATAACAACCTTCATTGCAGGAAACTTAAAGGAGCAGTAAACTTTTTTTATGAAAACACATATTTTACAGAGCTTTTCCAGCTGGATAAAACAAGGTCACTCCCATCGCTGTCAGATGTTTTATTCAAAATTTATAGCAGTTTAAATAACCAGGAAGTGAATTTACTGTGTTTACTTCCTGATATTTCTGACAGGAAGTGAATTTACTGTGTTTACTTCCTGATCGTTCTAACTGACAGGAAGTGAATTTACTGTGTGTTTACTTCCTGGTAGTTCTAACTGACAGGGAGTGACTTTACTGTGTTTACTTCCTGATCGTTCTAACTGACAGGAAGTGAATTTACTGTGATTACTTCCTGATAGTTCTGACAGGAAGTGAATTTACTGTGTGTTTACTTCCTGATAGTTCTAATTGACAGGAAGTGAATTTACTGTGATTACTTCCTGATAGTTCTGACTGACAGGAAGTGACTCAGCAGTTTCTATCACATTCTATGGAGAACTGTAAGTCTCTGACTTTTCTGACTTTCCTCTCCATTAGAATCTAACAGGAAATCTAATTAGAATTTGACCACTAGAGGGCACTGCTAATGTAAAAAAAAAACGTGGGTTTAAACTGTAATAACTCTGGAAATACAAATCTGTCCGCAGTGGGAGGACCCGTATTTTATTCAACAGGAAAATCCCTACAATATATATTTTTTCATAAAAAAAGTTTACTGCTCCTTTAAATGAATTCAGACTTTGGAGAAAGGCTGAAGGTTCCCCAGGAAGATGCTGGACCTCCAGAGGAGACGTGTGTTGAAAGGAACATTTTGAAGTAAACTACGACCCCCTGATAACCCCTCACTTACCATGTCCAGAAAATCAAAATGTTGTCATTATTTTTTGTAATTTCTTTAATCAGTCCTGGATGTCTCAGGTCCACAGCTGCTGGCAGTTTTTTCTGGAGCAGGAAGAGTGCAGGAGCCTGCCATTTGACCCTTTGGGTGCCAGAGAGGTATCCGATGCATTGCAATACATAGTCTACCTCTCTGCCACTCAAAGTTTTGAAGTGGCCTTTTTCACCATAATTCAAGTTTGTATACATGAAAACTGCTTCAGCTCCAATTAATCATCATAGTATTTAGGCCATGGAGAGTGTTATTGTTTTTTTTTTAACCCTTTAGACGCCAGAGAGGTACTGAGTTGAACTCTGACAAATCCAGTAACTCCAGAATTGTAATGGGCTCCTCATGCTCATGGCAGCTGCCACCATTACTGGATTTGTCAGGGGTCAACACAGTACCTCTCCGTCACCTAAAGGGTTAAAACAATTACACTGAGAGAGTGAAGCTCCAGAAATCCCTGCTGCTGTCACATCCATGGCACGTATTACAGGTAACCGAGAGGAGGAGGAGGATAGAAAAAAGTTGCGGCCACTGCTGTTTCAGATGCGAGTTTTAAGCCAGAGACATGAGAATCTCAAGCTTTTCCTACAGGGTGAGATTCTCATGTCTCCCTTTTCAATAATGCGACCTGGTGAATGTGCCATTTAGTATTATGCACTTTTCAGTTCGACATTTTGAAAGTGAACCACGTACTTCTAGCTTTGGGGGCTTTTAAAGGCATTTTCAATTTTGCTTCATCTATTGGTTTGGAAGATCTATGTTGTAGTCACTAGGGGCCGGCCTTCTGGATCAGAGAAAATTCATTCATGTAGAACAGCTTCTGTGTCCGACACAAATATACAGCAGGTTATCACTGTATCTATTATACAGTTCAATGTATTGCCTAAACTGGTTCTCAGCTCCCCTTGGCGTGCAAGTTCTTTCATTTATGTAACACATGATCAGAAACAAATGCAACAGAAATGTATCCACTCAGGTGAAAATCTCAATATCTGTGCACTTGTAACAGTTCATAATAGCTGATACAATTTAAACTCACTTTACTTCATACAGTCGCTCAATCCGAAGGTGTCCCTTGTGGTTATATCTCTATAAACACCAACTACAGCTGCTCAATCAGTACTGGATATAGGATCTCCACTCCTCCATGATCAATCAATCAATGTATATTATGGAAAAAAAGACTTTATTTGAAGATTAAAAACATTGGGGCACACAAGGATACATAGGTGAAGCACCCCAGTAAATCTCTGAATATTTTTGGACCAGCCAGCTCCTATGATTAAGGATCTGGCTGGTCCAAAACACGTCAGGGATTTACTGGGGTGATTCACCCATGTCTTCTTGTGTGTCCTGATGTTTTTAATCCTCAAATAAAGTATTTTTTTTTTACTTTATATACATTGATCATGTGCGGATATTTTATTGTTAGGCTGACCATACCTCACCTTTAAAAAGGAACACATAGGAAATAGGCATATTTCAGGAGTGCCCCAAAATCAAAGCAACCCTGTAGTATGCTTTTTTTCGTGTGTGTCCCTTTTTAAAGGTGAGGTATGGTCAGCCTATTTATTGTTACTGTGTCACATGACCAGAAAGCCATAAGTGTGAGTCCTACATTGATAACGATGTTGAATTATGTCCTGTCACATATTCAAAACATCAATTGTGATATTTATCAGATTTCTGTTGTTGAACTGCACGGTAATGGCAAGCAGGAGATAAGGTCCTACTGGTCTACTAGTTCCTGTGTGCTGGTTAATTAGGTATAATAATAGTTTTTTAAAAACCTCAGGTGGGCGCATCCTGGAGTTTGGAGGGCCACACTTGGCTAACGTGCCACATGTTGGATGCCCATGTCTGCTCCAATAACATGAGATTCCTTGAACCATTTCACGTACAGGTTAGGCACAAAAACCCCAGCATACTACAATCTCCCCACAGGACACATTAAGATACTAAATAAGGAGAGTGAGACATATAGTAGGTGCTACAGGTCAAAGGAAACAGGATATGCAAAAGAAAGAAATGAATGCTAACCCTGCTAAATTAGCACTCAGATTATGTCTGGATGTCCTCTCCGTATCAAGTGTCAGGACGTAAAACATATAATTAAAATGTGACATTATTGTGCAAAATGTGCTGATTGTGCAGAATATAGTAACATAGTAACATAGTAATTTAGGTTGAAAAAAAGACTTGCGTCCATCTAGTTCAACCCTTTTCCTATTCCTGTTTACCACTGTTGATCCAAAAGAAGGCAAACCCCCCCCCCTCAATATAGCAATTTCAAATTCTGCCTTGAATGTGGGGGGGATTTCCTTCTTGATTCCAAATGGCAATCAGATTCCTCCCTGGATCAACAAGCCCCAACTAAATATTAATCCCAATACTAATGTACATAGCCCTCTATGTTATGCTCTTTTAAATAAGTATCCAGGCCCCTTTTTAAAGGCATCTAATGTATTCGATAGCACCACCTCCTGCTAGAAACAGCACACATGAACCACTAAAGGTCTTCAGGATATTTAATAAAATAGACCACAGCACAAAAGTTTATAATGAATTAAGCCCTTAAAAATCGGAGTTATGGAATATACCTATTGCTCCAAAACATTATGAGAGGGCTAGAGAAGAACGCATTGATTGCACTGTGATATGCTCTCCTAGCAATCTAAGACCATATGTCTTTAGAGAGTGATAATATCTCACATGAATAGATCTATTCAATCTATGTGGTAAGAGTGTTGAAGTTAATCTTTGTTCTTATTATCGCTGGTACTATAGTCAAACTGGAGTGAAAAATCAATATCCCTGACACCTCTATGTCTCAAAAGTAGTCTTAACTAATACTGTATTGAGTATGTTTAGTGATTTAAGATAGTGTCTTGAAACACTGTTTTTTGAATCAGCATGGATTTGTCATGCCCCTCCAGCTCCTACCTCTCATTCCCAGCCGTCCACCACTTCCGTGGCCTTCCAGATGCTCCGCGATTGCGGAGTAGGCCGAAGCCACTGTCTATAGTAACGGTGTCTACCCACATTCGCGGTAGGCCAAAGCCCCGGCATAAAGTTTAGTGAGTCCCCAGGGAAGACATCCCCAGACCAGCAGTTGATGTTGTACACCTGTAGGGGTGAGGTAGAGCCTGCCTCTCTCATTAGCTGCCCACCAATAATGTGCCTCCAAAGTAACAGTGAAACAGGTGCTGTAGTGACACTCCCCTCTGGTGGCCAATCCAGTGAGAGGTTTGTCTAGCAGAGGGGAGGGGTTAAGACCTGCAGCACTATAATAAACCCTCAGGCTGTGTCCACTTTGCTCCAGTGTTCCAGATCTTTGGTTCCTGTGTGCTCTAAGTCTCTAGTTCTCAGTGACTCTTTGCTTGCCTTGCTGCAGACCCTTTGCTGGATTATCCATTACCTGACCTTTGGCCTCCCTGCTGGACTACCCTGCCTGTCTGTTTCCTGACCTTTGCCTGAACTTCTGATTTTGCCTGATTACCGCCTGCCCTGATCTTTTGGACTGTTTCTGACTTCGCTCTTGATTAACCCTTGCACTCCCGTGCTGCCATTACTACCAAGGTGTTCTGCCTGTCTACCTCTGTGGACCACTTGATAAGGATGTCTGGCAAGAGATAGCATTCCCTGCTCCTACGCTCCAACCAACCAATCCTGACAATACAGTGGAGCCCCCTATGGAGCTGACAGGGATGGTTGATGCTATCGCGTCACTGACTCAGCAACTCACCAGATTATGCCACACGATGCAAGGTATACAAGAAAACAAAGCCGCCTTGCAGGCCCATTTCCAAGGCTTACAACCAGTTCCAGTTGCAGTTCCACCTCCAGCTATGTATCAACCATCAAAAGTACATGAAATGGGATCTCCTAGTATTGGTGCTGCTGCTCCAGAACCACATGTCAAGCTTCCTGCTTGTTTTTTCGGTGATTGTAGCATGTACCTGTCATTCATCAATTCCTGTGAACTGTTGTTCGTCCTTAAACCCAGGACGTACGCCACAGACTTTATTAAATTTTGTACTGCCATATCACTACTCGCAAGCGCCCCTCTGTCATGGGCGCATCACCTGCTACATGCCAATAGCCCTGTTCTAGACTCTTGGACTGCTTTTTGTCATACTATGTGTGCCTTGTATGATGACCCCCATAAGAGAGTCACCGCAGAGGCCGCTATGAGATCACTACGACAAGGGCGTCGCCCTGTGGAGGACTATGTCTCAGAATTCCAGGGGGTAACAGTAGAAACAGAATGGAACGAACCTGCCTTGTGTGGCCAATTCTGCCTGGACCTAACTGATTCATTAAAGGACGAGTTGGCTCGAACTGGCATTCCTGACTCCCTGGATGATCTGGTTGTCCTGGTAACCCAGATAGATCGGAGGCGCCAGGAAAGACATATGGAACAAACAACCACCATCCTTCCTCTTCATTCAACCTCTACACCTCATCCTTCTTTACCTGTTTCCTCTACTCCCGGTACCACTACAGAAGAGTCCATGCAACTGGGTGCTACCCGTTAGACATGTGCGAATTCATTCGGTGACATTCGGATTTCGTCGAAAATGGGGTCATTCGGAGACATTCGGCCAATCCGAAACTCAAGGGTCATTCGGAAAAAATGATCCGACTCCGAACAGCCCAGGTCCGAAATTCGTCAAAACTTTCGGAAGTTTCGGCAATCGACACATTTCCAAAAGTTTTGACTACTTTTGACCAGGACTTTTTTGTACTTCCTGTGCGCGCTCAATTACTTTCCCTCCATAATTTTCCCTCCATGTCCAATTCCATTCTCCGTTTCATGCACTACTTCCCTCTTTTGTCTGTATTCGAATAGCCTTCTTCGTTTCATGATGGGGGTTGGACTAATGACACAGTCACACAGACAGACAGCCTGCATTTCCTCATTGGGTTGTTGGAGCTCAGAGAGAGAAGAGATTAGAGAGTGTACAGTTGTTGTGTAGGCAGGCAGGTAGCATTAGGCTAGGCATAGGTAGGCAGCCAGCATTAGTTCCAGTTATTGCCACTGCAAGAGCAAGTAATATTTGTTCCTGTGCAAAATATAAAAAAATATTAGGTATTTGTTCGAATACAGGGCCGGCCCTTACATGGGTCCCAGTGGGTCCATGGACCCAGGCGGCACTTTGACAGGGACGGCAATTTACCGTCCCATAGCATGTTTATTTTGTGCTCTTCCGCCATTTCTGTGTTGCAGGGTGTCCCATCAGTGTGACTGTCAGCAGCCGGGCAGCCCTATGCTCACTCAGTGGCGATGCCTGCTGGCTGCTTCAGTGACGTGAATTATGTGATAGTGAAACATTATGCCTATTTTATATTGTTTATCGCCCACCTAAAGTCAAGACTTGAGTAAAACAGGTCTACAGTCCCAGATTTGCTAGAGAGGTTTTACAAATACAGGAGGGTTCCCCCTGTACGAAATGAGTCTAAACATTTGGGATCCCTAGTATGAGTGCACAACAGTGCATGATGTGTCCTGAACAGGATTGCTGTGAGGTGTCTCCACCCAGAAGGTGCTGGCTTCAACATTGCGACAAGTGACCAACTAAGAGCACCGTGCCGTGCAGCCATAGTATCACCCCCTCCTACTCTCCGGGTCCCGCTGACTGGCAATAACAGGTGAGTCACTAAGAGATCTGAAGCCTTTCTGGAAGTCCTTTCACTTGGAAAGGGGCTAGGTATTACTTGGGGGAGTTGCCTCGTGTGTAAATCATTTCTAGGTGGGAGATGAATGTGCATCACTTATGTGTTTCCTAACAGTAGTTAGAATACAACTCCCATCATCCCCTGATTATGACATTGGGAAATGCCCAGCAATTATCGTAGAGCCCTGTATTGCACACTCACTGAAAACGGTGATATTGCTATACTAAGACAATGCTGTGGACCCCTCTTCAGTATAGATGTCAAGCATTTTTTTTATTTCTCTCCTGTGTTGCAGTTTGTTCACAACAGAATGTCTCAATTTTTCTTTTTAACCCTTTGAATGCCAGAGTGGTACGCAACGCATTGCTTTGCAATGCATTGCGTACCACTCTGGCACTCAAAGGGTTAACACATTACATCTATCACATTACAATCATTGATGTTTATTCTTGATGTAGTATGAAACTCTACAATGTATATACACATAGAGTTATCTGATATGAGGGGAAATCAGGATAGGAAAACGAGAGAGAGGAATTTGGGTACTAAAGAGGGACAGTAGGGTAGGAGGCTGGTACCAGAAAATGAAACCTTAATCTTTACCCATGTACTAACATAGAATGTGACATGTAGTTTGTCCATGTTCGAGTCGACCACTTATGTTGAGTAGGATGTGACAGGCATGGGTTTTTGATGTCGAACATATGCTAAATTGAATGACAGGCATGAGGTTTCGATGTTCAAACATATGCTAGATTGAAGGACAGGCATGGGGTTTCGATGTTCGAACATGCTAAATTGAATGACAGGCATGGGTTTTCGATGTTCGACGTTTGCATTGTGACTGGCATCCCATGCTAGAGTAGAGGTGACATGCACAGACTTTCAATGTACGACAATGTCCGTTTTTGGGATGGATCTTTTTCTAAATGCACACCCTGTCTGCAAATAATGATAGCAGCGTGCACGGAGGCGCACTGCTATAATTTAACCCATGTTAAATTCGGCCGAATAATTCGGAATGGATCAGAATTTCGTCCGAATCGAATAGGCCCGGTCCGAAATTAAGATCATCCGAATTAGAAAAAAAAAAATTTGTCCGAATTCGAATTTTACCGAAAATTTTGCCCGTGCACAAGTCTACTACCCGTGGACCACTCAAAGAGGTTGAAAAGAATAGGACAAGGCGCATGAACCTCTGTCTTTATTGCGGTGGTTCCGGTCATCAAGTCCATCTCTGTCCTGAATTGGCAGCTAGAGGTAAGCCAGATCCAGTTCAGTACCCGTTACTCCTTGGTGGAATGGCTCCTCACTTATCACTTCTTGTCTCCCTACAGTGGACGCATAACAAGATCCCAAAAGACGCTATCATTGACTCTGGGGCCAGTGACTGTTTCTTGGACTACAAGTTAGCCCAAAGACTGATTATACCCACACAACCCAAGAAACAACCCCTCACAATACTTCTCATCGATGGCAGCAACATTAACTCCGGCCCTGTCACCACAGAAACAACACCTCTCACCGTAAGCATTGGAGAGAAACATTTGGAGACGCTTAGTTTCAATCTAGTCCAATCCCCCTTATTTCCTGTAATCCTTGCCCTTCCATGGCTAAAACACCACAATCCCACTATAAATTTGGCTACAGGATAAATCACGTTTGCATCTTCTTACTGTAAAGAACACTGTTTTTCTCACACTGCAGGTTCCACTTTGCATGCTACTTCCTCTGAGATATCGGAAATACTGATACCCTACCGTGCTTATTGTCAAGTCTTCAGCAAATCAGAAGCCAATAAACTTCCCCCTCACCGTCTATACGACTATCCTATAGACCTGCTTCCTGGGGCTCCCATACCGTTTAGTCGTATATTTCTTCTCTCTGAACCCGAATTAAGCACCTTAAAAAACTATATAGAAGAGAACCTTAAGAATGGATTCATCAGACCATCTACTTCTCCTGCTGGGGCTGGCATATTTTTTGTTGGGAGAAAGGACAGAGGTCTCTGCTCATGTGTGAACTATAGAGAGCTTAACAAGGTTACCATCAAAAACAAGTATCCTCTACCTTTAATTTAAGAATTAATGGACAGACTCAGAGAGGCACAAATATATACCACTATAATAAACCCTCAGACTGTGTCCACTTTGCTCCAGTGTTTCAGAGCTTTGGTTCCTGTGTGCTCTAAGATAGTGTCTTGAAACACTGTTTTTTGAATCAGCATGGATTTGTCATGCCCCTCCAGCTCCTACCTCTGAGTCCCAGCCGTTCGCCACTTCTGTGGGCCTCCTGGATGCTCCGCGATTGTGGAGTAGGTCGAAGCTGCGGCCTATAGTAGCGGTGTCTACCTGCGTTTGCGGCAGCGCAGTAGGCCAAAGCCCCGGCCTAAAGTTAAGTGAGTCCCCAGGGAAGGCATCCCTAGATCAGCAGTTGATGTTGTACACCTGTAGGCGAGAGGTAGAGCCTGCCTCTCTCATCAGCTGCCCACCAATAATGTGTCTCCAAAGTAACAGTGAAACGGGTGCTGTAGTGACACCCCCGTCTGGTGACCAATCCAAAGAGTGGTTTGTCCAGCAGAGGGGAGGGTTTAAGACCGGCAGCACTATAAGAAACCCTCAGACTGTGTCCACTTCGCTCCAGTGTTCCAGAGCTTTGGTTCCTGTGTGCTCTAAGTCTCTAGTTCTCAGTGACTCTTTTCTTGCCTTGCTGCAGACCCTTTGCTGGATTATCCATTACCTGACCTTTGGCCTCCCTGCTGGACTACCCTGCCTGTCTGTTTCCTGACCTTTACCTGAACTTCTGATTTTGCCTGATTACCGCCTGCCCTGATTTTTTGGACTGTTTCTGACTTCGCTCTTGATTAACCCTTGCACTCCCGTGCTGCCATTCCTACCAAGGTGTTCTGCCTGTCTACCTCTGTGGACCACTTGGTAAGGGTGTCTGGCAAGAGATAGCATTCCCTGCTCCTACGCTCCAACCAACCAATCCTGACAGGATGGTTCTTCACAAAACTATTGGTTAATGTATCTTGGTTCTTGTGATGATAGAACAATTGGTGTGTCATTAATCTGCAACGCTGTTGTTTTGATGGAAATCTTTCCACAGAACTTGATGTCAATTTCACAATAATATACGGCACACTTATACCTATTTAACAGCAATAATACATGATACATTTAGTGTGCAATTCTTTTATGAGACTCACCATAGATGAAATTTGTGTGGACTGGTTACATACTAACAAGCATACTCAACACAGTATTGGTTAAGACTACTTTTGAGACATAGAGGTATCAGGGATATTGATTTATCACTCCAGTTTGACTATAGTACCAGTGATAATAAGAACAAAGATTAACTTCAACACTCTTACCACATAGATTGATTACATCTATTCATGTGAGATATCACTCTCTAAAGATATATGGTTACTAGTAGGGCCTATCACAGTGCAATCGATGCATTCTTTTATAGCCCTCTCATAAAGTTTTGGAGTAATGGGTATATTCCATAACTTTGATTTTTAAGAGCTTAATTCATTAGAAACTTTTGGTCCATGGTCTACTTTATTGGATATCCGGAAGTCCTTTAGTGGTTCATGTGTGCTGTTTCTAGATTCTACTCAATCAGCTCCTGAGACCATTTTTGTGTGTTTTCAAGACTCATGTGGAAGCCGGATATTCCCCGGCATATCATTTTATAGATGTATCACAATAAAGGTTACGTTTTAATTATATGTTTTATGTCCTGACACTTGATACGGAGAGGACATCCAGACATAATCTGAGTGCTAAATTAAGTCAACATACAAAATGTGAGAGGTTTCTGAGAATGAACAAACAGCACAATGGCCTGTTCTCTGGCTAGTCACCTCTCAGAAGCATCACGTTTTAGCTCTCTAGTGCCATTACAGAGAAGAAATTTCCACATACATATTAGATTAATCCCTCCCAAAAGGGCGGGCCAGTTCCTAAATCACAGGCAAATCTCCCCTGCACGGGGAACACCAGCTAACCCCCGACGTATGTTTTGGCCTTGTTGGGCCTTGTCAGGAGGGTGCAGCTGGATTCCCTAGGCACTGAGAGCAAGGGGTCCACGTCTGGATTACCCTTCACTCTAAATTAAGTCAACAGAACAGATGCTGCGTGTGTTAAGATGATATTAATTTTGTCATGAGTTATCTTGGAATAAAGGGAAGTGACATCCATGTTGGCTTGCTGTCAGATATCTCCTTTTTAGATTACAGAATCAAGCCTTAAGCTTTTGAGCGCCAGAGAGGTATGCAATGAGTTGGACATCTTCCTGGCACTCAAAGGGTTAATTGGCTTTATTCATCTTCTTTATCAGGGTTCAGCCTATTTTGTTTTAGGATTATTTGCTAAATAAAAAGGATTGTCTACAACGAAGCGATTGAAGAGAAATGACAATGTATGGAAAGACACCAGGGGAGGGCTGGCCTGGGGGGTAGGGAGGCAATTGTCTCCTGGGCCAGTCAAATGTTTGGGTTGGTGGGCCACAGCCTCACTCAATTTCTCACCTGCTGCTGTATATGGAGCTACGGTAGTGATACCATGGAGCTTACAATTGAAATGGAGCTACACCAATGATACCATAGAGCTACAATCCAAGTGGATCTACACTGGTATCATAACCCATTTCCCTTGTGAGCTCTATGGTATCAGTAGCTTTTACTTCAATTGCAATCTCTGTAGCTCTATTTCAACTGTAAGCTCTGTGGTATCATTTGCCTTACTTCCCAATATTAATGTCAATTTTAAAATTAACAAAAGAGGTGGGCTGAGACAGTGGGCTGGAACAATAGTATAAATGGGCCACTTGATTGTATGTGCCCCCCAGTCCACATGTTACCAGCCCTCAACTGAAAGACACCCACCTAAATGCACATTATTATCGACGGAGGTGGACGTGATGTCCGTAACCATTTCATATTATATCATTCGTTCCTCCTGTGGCATTACTTG
>CM074719.1:629207583-629220083 GCA_037306005.1 Rhinophrynus dorsalis | reverse complement strand
TTTAGTTATAGACTACAGGGGAGATGTACTAAAGTGTGATAAAGAGGAGATAACTTCTCCAGTGAGATAAACTCTCCAGTTCCTATGTTATTCTATGGGAGAGATTTAGTTATAGACAACAGGGGAGATGTACGAAGGTGTGATAAAGAGGAGATAACTTCTCCAGTGAGATAAACTCTCCAGTTCCTATGTTATTCTATGGGAGATCTTTAGTTATAGACAAAAGGGGAGATGTACGAAGGTGTGATAAAGAGGAGATAACTTCTCCAGTGTGATAAACTCTCCAGTTCCTATGTTATTCTATGGGAGATCTTTAGTTATAGACAAAAGGGGAGATGTACGAAGGTGTGATAAAGAGGAGATAACTTCTCCAGTGTGATTAACTCTCCAGTTCCTATGTTATTCTATGGGAGATCTTTAGTTATAGACTACAGGGGAGATGTACTAAGGTGTGATAAAGAGGAGATAACTTCTCCAGTGTGATAAACTCTCCAGTTCCTATGTTATTCTATGGGAGATCTTTAGTTATAGACTACAGGGGAGATGTACTAAGGTGTGATAAAGAGGAGATAACTTCTCCAGTGAGATAAACTCTCCAGTTCCTATGTTATTCTATGGGAGAGATTTAGTTATAGACTACAGGGGAGATGTACTAAGGTGTGATAAAGAGGAGATAACTTCTCCAGTGAGATAAACTCTCCAGTTCCTATGTTATTATATGGGAGATCTTTAGTTACAGACTACAGGGGAGATGTACTAAGATGTGATAAAGAGGAGATAACTTCTCCAGTGAGATAAACTCTCCAGTCCCTATGTTATTCTATGGGAGATCTTTAGTTATAGACTACAGGGGAGATGTACTAAGGTGTGATAAAGAGGAGATAACTACTCCAGTGAGATAAACTCTCCAGTTCCTATGTTATTCTATGGGGTAGATTTAGTTATAGACTACAGGGGAGATGTACTAAGGTGTGATAAAGAGGAGATAACTTCTCCGGTGAGATAAACACTCCAGTTCCTATGTTATTCTATGGGAGAGATTTAGTTATAGACTACAGTGGAGATGTACTAAGGTGTGATAAAGAGGAGATAACTTCTCCAGTGAGATAAACTCTCCAGTTCCTATGTTATTCTATGGGAGATATTTAGTTATAGACTACAGGGCGAAATGTACTAAGGTGTGATAAAGAGGCAGATAACTTCTCCAGTGAGATAAACTCTCCAGTTCCTATGTTATTCTATGGGAGAGATTTAGTTATAGACTACAGGGGAGATGTACTAAGGTGTGATAAAGAGTAGATAACTTCTCCAGTGAGATAAACTCTACAGTTCCTATGTTATTCTATGTGAGAGATTTAGTTATAGACTACAGGGAGATGTACTAAGATGTGATAAAGAGGAGATAACTTCTCCAATGAAATAAACTCTCCAGTTCCTATGTTATTCTATTACATAACATTATGAACATGAGGCTGCTGTCACTTCTTTATTACATGTTAGTGCTTCTCCTCTCTGAAATCCTTCTGTTGTGAATCGCTTGTTGAGGTGTCAGAGCCGGATATAAACTTGTTCCAGGTCAATAAATACAGGCTGCAGTGACACACATTATTCACACTTAATACAGGCCAAACAGTGGGGGTAGGGGGCATAAGATTTTGACCCAGGGCCCTGTATATTCTCGTTATGCCCCTGATTATAGGGGACATATAAAAATATCACGGCTTTAAATGGAACCTTTAACCTCTTCACTGACAGAACAATCTCTACAGCATTGCTCCTCGATTTTCCGGAGACCTCTCTCTAACACTGAATGGTATAAAAGCCCAGGTTAAACCAGTGGTCATTTAGGATTCTTAGTTTACCCTACGGTGCAGTTGGTTTACTCCAAACTTGCTCCAGTACATATTATTACGTTTTCCCCATATGTAGGAGACAGAGAGATCAGAAAATAGGAGCAATTCCGGAGTAATCCAAATTCTATAGGGGGGAGGAAGGAAATGCTTTACAATGCACTGGAGTCTTTCATAGTCATTCAAGGGGGCAAAGGCCCATTTAAGTCAATGGAAGTTTGGTAATTTTTCTCTGTCCCCTATCGTGCAGTTGGTTTGCCCCATACTTTCCACTTAGTCCATCCCCCTCGTTATCTTTCAGTTCATTAATTTACACCAATCTGTCAGGGAGGTTGCATTTTCCATCAATTCCACAATTCATCTATTTTCTCATTCACAAGTCCAATGGATTTAACCCTTTGAGTGCAGGAGGGGTACGCAAGGCATTGCAGAGCAATGTGTTGCATACTGCTCCGTCACTCATAGGGTTACTATCGGGATCAGTGTTTGCACATCGCCCCATTGTCCTGTCACCGGCTCCTGGTTAATCTGCTGTGAGACTCTCTGACTGAATTACTCTCCAGCTGGTTTAGAGTGCTGATTGTCAGTGAGAATCATCAGTCCACATCAGCAGTGCAGGTATCAGGATACGTCTGACTGTTATCGGGTACAGTAATCCCATGTCAGTGAGAATGATCAGTGCACGTCAGCAGTGCAGGTATCAGGATACTTTGTCACAAAAAAAGAGAAAAATCAGGAGAAGAAAAAGATTCCCAATCTTCTCCTCAAAAAAGTAGATTATTCGTGGGGCAAATGATGATATCAAAAAAACTTTTACCCTCTGGGTTCTTTTTTGTTACATAGGTGAAATCATTAAAACTTATACTTTTCTTATTTCTTTAAAATATTACACACTAAACTCGAAATAAGGCCCTCCCTAATTGAGTTTGGCTGGTGTATGATTTTGTAGTCCTACATTCAAATATCGTTATCTGAATGGCTATAGCGTATATTCGCAATATACACAAAATAACCCCTATCTTCTCTCTCTCTCTCTATCATGTGACTAACCCTACCTTGTGTTGACACCTACAAAAATAACCCTTCCAACAATGCAAACATATACTATATCTCTCTTACCCACAATACCTATAAGCCTATTATTATTCTCAATATAATTATTATTAAATATTTCTCCAATAAATTGAAAAAACAGTGTTCAATTACTTTCTAATACACTTATACAACTTCCTTCAACTACACCGCTGTTGACGAGTGATACTACTCCACTATCGCTAAACACCTACAAATAAATTAACACCTCGGTGATATTAGATATAAACAAAAAATATGCAATGATCGCCTATCCCCTGTGTGAGAGAGATGTCGAGGCAGTTAATACCTGCTAATATAAGTATCCACTTACTTTTATTGAGATGCACGAGGAGGGAGAAAACACACCTCACGGCAGCCAAACTCCTACTTCTGATGCTTCACTAGCATCTAAAGCTAACTATAGCCCTCAATAGAACTGCCGCGGGATTCGTAATCACCTAACCCCTCGTGCATTCATTCAATTTCCAAATACATTTTCAATAGACTTCCAGCTCCTTCAATCTAGATTTCTTTATTAACGGGGAGCACTAACAATTAAAACCTTTGACCATGTTTTCCATAGACTTTCATCTCCCAGCTAATGCTTATTTTTCTATTCTTGAACGCATGGTCAGTATTTAAAACAAACAAACGCCGACGCGCGTTTCACCTAACGGCTTTTTCAAGGCTAAAGTGAGGACTCACCTAATGGGTCTTATATACCTATCGGAGTAGATCCTACCCCTCCCAATTACATTCAGATTGGGAGAGGATCTTACAAATTCTAATAGCTCCGCCTTCAGAGGTGTATTCTACACCTCCCTCTTTTCGCAGAGTATGTCAAATCACTCTCCACATCCATGGCTTTATTCGCCTTCACACACTATGCAGACCAAAAACGGCCTGCCACTAAATTTCACTCTCTATTACACTACAATCAATGTTTCTACTAAGAGAAACATTGTTCTCAATGTGTGAATTCCACATCTTCAATCTACACTTCAAATGTTTCACTTTTCTTATCAACCGATTTCTAACGGTACGCGAATATACCCGATATGATATATATTCTTTCCAACATACAAATGTATTAATTCACATCTGTCATCCAAATAATAAATCTGGAAAATCTCAAAGAATGTTATTATTAAATAATTCTCTGTTAAGTCCTCTCCAATCCATATTAACCCTTCACATTCCTCTTTGGATTTTTATATATAATTACCCCATATCATATCTTTTGTTAATATGGATTTCTGCTGATCTCAGACTTTAAACAATTGTCAATCTTTACAGAACTACAAATCTTTAAATCTTAATATGACTTATAACAGAAACACAGTAAGATTATTATGCTCATTCATCCCCCTAGGGAAAACACAATCCAATAAAAAAATCCACCTAGCTTCTCTCTTAAGGAGTAATCTATTTACATCTCCTTTCCTTATACCCATTCTAATTTCTTCCAGACCCCAACATATTAAACCTCGGGGGTCAGAATTATGTCTTTCAAGAAAATGTTTAGCTACTGTCGTTAATTGTCGTGACTTATCTCTATTATGTATGTAGGCATTTTTAATAGAGTTTATGTGTTCTCCTAATCGTACAGATAATTTACGTGCTGTCTGTCCTACATATAAAAATTGACATGGACATTGTAAACAATACACCACCTGTTTCGTTTGACAGGTAATAAAGGATTTACATTTGTGAAAATGTCCATATCTGTCTCTTATCCCCTTAGTCCTTTTCATGTAGACACAGTTTTTGCAGTGTCCACAAGGAAAAGACCCTTTGGGTAATTGATTATCCTTCTGCCTACCGGGGTCTGTATAATGACTATGAGAAATTAGATCACCCAAATTTTTATTCCTTCTGAAACAAAAACTGGGTCTCTCCCCCAGTATCTTCTTCAAAGTAGGATCAGTCAATAGAATGTGCCAATTTTCTCCAATTAAATGCTTTATGTACCCTGTATCTGAACCATACGTTGTAATATATCGAATGACAGGATCAACAATATTCTTAGGTTTGGATTTTAACAATATGTTTCTATCCGTCCTCAAAGCTCTATTATATGCTTTTCTTACAACAGTGGAAGAATAACCTCTTTTAAGGAGTCTTATCCTCAACTGTTTCGCTTGTTCCTTGAACAACTTCAGATCAGAACAGTTCCTGCGAACCCGCAAAAACTCCCCAACAGGTAAGTTCTTTTTTGTTGAGGGTGGATGCGCACTTGAGGCATGTAGTACACTATTTGTAGAGGTGGATTTACGATAAAGATCAGTAATTATATTTCCATCTTCTCCACGTTTTATTTTTAGGTCCAGAAAAGGTATCTCATCTCGTTCAATTTGGTAAGTCAATTTTAAATTTAATTTGTTATTATTGAGATCATTTATGAATTCAACCAAACATGATTGATCTCCCTCCCACAAAAAGAATACATCATCGATGTATCTTAACCACATCAAGACATGATCCGTATATCTTGACATCTGATCAGAAAAAACATATTCTCTCTCCCACCAGCCTAGATATAAATTGGCATAGGTGGGAGCACATGCCGCCCCCATTGCTGTCCCTCTTACTTGCAAGAAAAACTGATTATCAAATATAAAGTAATTGTGAGTAAGTATAAAATATAACAACTTTACAATAAAGTCGTTAAAATCACTCATTTTTTCTGAGTGCATATCCAAAAAATATCTTACTGCCTGACATCCTCTCTTATGATCTATGCTAGTATAAAGGGACTCAATGTCACAGGTCACTAAAAGAGTTTCATCACTTATCTGTATGTCATCTAATCTTTGTAACACTTGCATGGTGTCTCGTACATATGATGGTAATATGGTTACCAGATCTTTCAGACAAAACTCTATATATTTAGCTGCCTGATGACATAAACTCTCTATCCCTGATACAATGGGGCGGCCAGGAGGTTTTTTCATGTCTTTATGGACTTTGGGGAGAAGATAAAATGTGGCAACTTTCGGATTAGACACAGTTAAATATTTAAATTCTTTCTCACTGATTATTTTCTTCAATCTCACATTCTCCAACATCTTATTATAATCAGTGAGAAAATCCTGTGTAGGATTGGAAAACAATTTTCGATAACATTTTATATCCCATAGTTGTCTATTTGCTTCTTCTACATACATTTTATTCGGCCATATCACCAAATTACCCCCCTTATCAGCTGGTTTAATAACCACTTCCTTCCATTTCACAATATCTTGAAGGGCATTTTGTTCCTCAATTGTTAAATTACCAAAGCGATGTCTACAATTTTTCATTTCACTTATCTTGGTACTAACAACGTCGAAAAATGTTCTTATCACATGACTTGTTTGAATTTGGGGGGTAAATGTCGATTTGATCTTTAAATTCTTCCTCCACTCATAGTCCACATTAACATTTTTATTCTCAAGATCCAATAAATTTACCAAAGTGTCTAATTCCTCATGATTCAAATTTTCATTATCTCCATTTTCTTTTTCCGAAAAATGCTTCTTTAGAAGCAATCTCCTTACAAAGAAATGGAGATCTTTATAGTGTTCAAATTGTTCAGAATGATCCTGTGGTACAAAAGTAATTCCCTTCTGAAGCACCTTCTTATGTGCCTCAGAAATAACCAAATCTGATAAATTGATAACAGCTATCTCCTGTTCCTGTTCCTCAATTGCATATAATTCCACGGATTGATCTCTCCTGTTCTGTTCTCCTGAGCATAACTCCACTGAAATTCTCTCTGATTGAATCCTCTCCCTCTTCCTCCATTCGTAGTTTTGCCTCTTTTTCCTCTCATTCCCCTTCCTCTTCCTCCTCCCCCTCCTGGTTCTCGAAAATCTCCCTCTTCTAAAAAACTACTCCTATAACTGGTTACAGGAGATACCATATTACTTATTTCCGTGTCAGATACATCTGTATCCGATATTTCAACATCTGTCGCATTGACATTAGGTGCATCTGACACTACTATGGTATTCTTATTTTCTTTCTTGTTATTAGTTATTGACCATTTGTACACTTGATTAGTCTTATAATCGTTAAGATCTCTTAAGAGTTTCCGTTTTTTCCTCTCAATTATATCTTGTTCAAATTTATCTGTCTCTTCTATCACTTTCTTATAACTTTTCTTAAAAGAATCTAATGTCTCAAATTCTTTCATATTCTCACTTAACATTCTTATATCTTGTTCCAATTTCTTTAATTTCTCTTTTTCATATTGTACTAATAACTGCATTAACTCTTGTGAGCACTGATCTAATATTCGCTCCCATTTATTTTGAAAATCCAGATTGGGGAAAGAAAAAGAGGGGAAGAGTTTAATTCTGAGACCTCTTGGTATCATAGCTTTCGCTATATATTTATCAAAGTAATTTGAATTCCACCAAGACTTTGTTTCAATTTTCAACAATGTTTGAAGATCTTTCAAAAGAGAGGGCCATTTTAATCCCTGCTCATTCACTCCAGATATCTCCTCCGAGAACATATTTTCCAGATTCTGTAACCTTCTAGATGACCGCAAAATCAAATCCTCACTTATAATTTGACTCATATTTATTCAGAAAAATTCGTGCTTCTATAGTTCAAAAATACCCCTATCACATAGGGGAATCCAATACTATCCAATATATCTCCATACACCAAAAAATCAGAACTAGAGCACAGAAAAACTTTCATCATCTAGGTCATATTATTAAGGACTTATTCAATTCCTTATGGCCATGCTCCCTAATCTACACTTGTTACACTTTGTCACAAAAAAAGAGAAAAATCAGGAGAAGAAAAAGATTCCCAATCTTCTCCTCAAAAAAGTAGATTATTCGTGGGGCAAATGATGATATCAAAAAAACTTTTACCCTCTGGGTTCTTTTTTGTTACATAGGTGAAATCATTAAAACTTATACTTTTCTTATTTCTTTAAAATATTACACACTAAACTCGAAATAAGGCCCTCCCTAATTGAGTTTGGCTGGTGTATGATTTTGTAGTCCTACATTCAAATATCGTTATCTGAATGGCTATAGCGTATATTCGCAATATACACAAAATAACCCCTATCTTCTCTCTCTCTCTCTATCATGTGACTAACCCTACCTTGTGTTGACACCTACAAAAATAACCCTTCCAACAATGCAAACATATACTATATCTCTCTTACCCACAATACCTATAAGCCTATTATTATTCTCAATATAATTATTATTAAATATTTCTCCAATAAATTGAAAAAACAGTGTTCAATTACTTTCTAATACACTTATACAACTTCCTTCAACTACACCGCTGTTGACGAGTGATACTACTCCACTATCGCTAAACACCTACAAATAAATTAACACCTCGGTGATATTAGATATAAACAAAAAATATGCAATGATCGCCTATCCCCTGTGTGAGAGAGATGTCGAGGCAGTTAATACCTGCTAATATAAGTATCCACTTACTTTTATTGAGATGCACGAGGAGGGAGAAAACACACCTCACGGCAGCCAAACTCCTACTTCTGATGCTTCACTAGCATCTAAAGCTAACTATAGCCCTCAATAGAACTGCCGCGGGATTCGTAATCACCTAACCCCTCGTGCATTCATTCAATTTCCAAATACATTTTCAATAGACTTCCAGCTCCTTCAATCTAGATTTCTTTATTAACGGGGAGCACTAACAATTAAAACCTTTGACCATGTTTTCCATAGACTTTCATCTCCCAGCTAATGCTTATTTTTCTATTCTTGAACGCATGGTCAGTATTTAAAACAAACAAACGCCGACGCGCGTTTCACCTAACGGCTTTTTCAAGGCTAAAGTGAGGACTCACCTAATGGGTCTTATATACCTATCGGAGTAGATCCTACCCCTCCCAATTACATTCAGATTGGGAGAGGATCTTACAAATTCTAATAGCTCCGCCTTCAGAGGTGTATTCTACACCTCCCTCTTTTCGCAGAGTATGTCAAATCACTCTCCACATCCATGGCTTTATTCGCCTTCACACACTATGCAGACCAAAAACGGCCTGCCACTAAATTTCACTCTCTATTACACTACAATCAATGTTTCTACTAAGAGAAACATTGTTCTCAATGTGTGAATTCCACATCTTCAATCTACACTTCAAATGTTTCACTTTTCTTATCAACCGATTTCTAACGGTACGCGAATATACCCGATATGATATATATTCTTTCCAACATACAAATGTATTAATTCACATCTGTCATCCAAATAATAAATCTGGAAAATCTCAAAGAATGTTATTATTAAATAATTCTCTGTTAAGTCCTCTCCAATCCATATTAACCCTTCACATTCCTCTTTGGATTTTTATATATAATTACCCCATATCATATCTTTTGTTAATATGGATTTCTGCTGATCTCAGACTTTAAACAATTGTCAATCTTTACAGAACTACAAATCTTTAAATCTTAATATGACTTATAACAGAAACACAGTAAGATTATTATGCTCATTCATCCCCCTAGGGAAAACACAATCCAATAAAAAAATCCACCTAGCTTCTCTCTTAAGGAGTAATCTATTTACATCTCCTTTCCTTATACCCATTCTAATTTCTTCCAGACCCCAACATATTAAACCTCGGGGGTCAGAATTATGTCTTTCAAGAAAATGTTTAGCTACTGTCGTTAATTGTCGTGACTTATCTCTATTATGTATGTAGGCATTTTTAATAGAGTTTATGTGTTCTCCTAATCGTACAGATAATTTACGTGCTGTCTGTCCTACATATAAAAATTGACATGGACATTGTAAACAATACACCACCTGTTTCGTTTGACAGGTAATAAAGGATTTACATTTGTGAAAATGTCCATATCTGTCTCTTATCCCCTTAGTCCTTTTCATGTAGACACAGTTTTTGCAGTGTCCACAAGGAAAAGACCCTTTGGGTAATTGATTATCCTTCTGCCTACCGGGGTCTGTATAATGACTATGAGAAATTAGATCACCCAAATTTTTATTCCTTCTGAAACAAAAACTGGGTCTCTCCCCCAGTATCTTCTTCAAAGTAGGATCAGTCAATAGAATGTGCCAATTTTCTCCAATTAAATGCTTTATGTACCCTGTATCTGAACCATACGTTGTAATATATCGAATGACAGGATCAACAATATTCTTAGGTTTGGATTTTAACAATATGTTTCTATCCGTCCTCAAAGCTCTATTATATGCTTTTCTTACAACAGTGGAAGAATAACCTCTTTTAAGGAGTCTTATCCTCAACTGTTTCGCTTGTTCCTTGAACAACTTCAGATCAGAACAGTTCCTGCGAACCCGCAAAAACTCCCCAACAGGTAAGTTCTTTTTTGTTGAGGGTGGATGCGCACTTGAGGCATGTAGTACACTATTTGTAGAGGTGGATTTACGATAAAGATCAGTAATTATATTTCCATCTTCTCCATCTTATATCTAGGCTGGTGGGAGAGAGAATATGTTTTTTCTGATCAGATGTCAAGATATACGGATCATGTCTTGATGTGGTTAAGATACATCGATGATGTATTCTTTTTGTGGGAGGGAGATCAATCATGTTTGGTTGAATTCATAAATGATCTCAATAATAACAAATTAAATTTAAAATTGACTTACCAAATTGAACGAGATGAGATACCTTTTCTGGACCTAAAAATAAAACGTGGAGAAGATGGAAATATAATTACTGATCTTTATCGTAAATCCACCTCTACAAATAGTGTACTACATGCCTCAAGTGCGCATCCACCCTCAACAAAAAAGAACTTACCTGTTGGGGAGTTTTTGCGGGTTCGCAGGAACTGTTCTGATCTGAAGTTGTTCAAGGAACAAGCGAAACAGTTGAGGATAAGACTCCTTAAAAGAGGTTATTCTTCCACTGTTGTAAGAAAAGCATATAATAGAGCTTTGAGGACGGATAGAAACATATTGTTAAAATCCAAACCTAAGAATATTGTTGATCCTGTCATTCGATATATTACAACGTATGGTTCAGATACAGGGTACATAAAGCATTTAATTGGAGAAAATTGGCAAATTCTATTGACTGATCCTACTTTGAAGAAGATACTGGGGGAGAGACCCAGTTTTTGTTTCAGAAGGAATAAAAATTTGGGTGATCTAATTTCTCATAGTCATTATACAGACCCCGGTAGGCAGAAGGATAATCAATTACCCAAAGGGTCTTTTCCTTGTGGACACTGCAAAAACTGTGTCTACATGAAAAGGACTAAGGGGATAAGAGACAGATATGGACATTTTCACAAATGTAAATCCTTTATTACCTGTCAAACGAAACAGGTGGTGTATTGTTTACAATGTCCATGTCAATTTTTATATGTAGGACAGACAGCACGTAAATTATCTGTACGATTAGGAGAACACATAAACTCTATTAAAAATGCCTACATACATAATAGAGATAAGTCACGACAATTAACGACAGTAGCTAAACATTTTCTTGAAAGACATAATTCTGACCCCCGAGGTTTAATATGTTGGGGTCTGGAAGAAATTAGAATGGGTATAAGGAAAGGAGATGTAAATAGATTACTCCTTAAGAGAGAAGCTAGGTGGATTTTTTTATTGGATTGTGTTTTCCCTAGGGGGATGAATGAGCATAATAATCTTACTGTGTTTCTGTTATAAGTCATATTAAGATTTAAAGATTTGTAGTTCTGTAAAGATTGACAATTGTTTAAAGTCTGAGATCAGCAGAAATCCATATTAACAAAAGATATGATATGGGGTAATTATATATAAAAATCCAAAGAGGAATGTGAAGGGTTAATATGGATTGGAGAGGACTTAACAGAGAATTATTTAATAATAACATTCTTTGAGATTTTCCAGATTTATTATTTGGATGACAGATGTGAATTAATACATTTGTATGTTGGAAAGAATATATATCATATCGGGTATATTCGCGTACCGTTAGAAATCGGTTGATAAGAAAAGTGAAACATTTGAAGTGTAGATTGAAGATGTGGAATTCACACATTGAGAACAATGTTTCTCTTAGTAGAAACATTGATTGTAGTGTAATAGAGAGTGAAATTTAGTGGCAGGCCGTTTTTGGTCTGCATAGTGTGTGAAGGCGAATAAAGCCATGGATGTGGAGAGTGATTTGACATACTCTGCGAAAAGAGGGAGGTGTAGAATACACCTCTGAAGGCGGAGCTATTAGAATTTGTAAGATCCTCTCCCAATCTGAATGTAATTGGGAGGGGTAGGATCTACTCCGATAGGTATATAAGACCCATTAGGTGAGTCCTCACTTTAGCCTTGAAAAAGCCGTTAGGTGAAACGCGCGTCGGCGTTTGTTTGTTTTAAATACTGACCATGCGTTCAAGAATAGAAAAATAAGCATTAGCTGGGAGATGAAAGTCTATGGAAAACATGGTCAAAGGTTTTAATTGTTAGTGCTCCCCGTTAATAAAGAAATCTAGATTGAAGGAGCTGGAAGTCTATTGAAAATGTATTTGGAAATTGAATGAATGCACGAGGGGGTTAGGTGATTACGAATCCCGCGGCAGTTCTATTGAGGGCTATAGTTAGCTTTAA